>BMAO01025462.1:0-265382 GCA_019973975.1 Trichonephila clavata
AGGAAATTTCATGTAAATATGTATTTATCCATCAATTATTTGTCAATGCATTGTTTTTTTTAAAACCCTCACTAAAGTATTTATTTATATAATATTAATATGTTTTCGGTGGTTCACTCCTTAATATTATATTTTTTTAGATAAACATTGTTTGATTCTATGCATTATCCCTATTATTCTTGAAATACTTTTTCTCTGTCTGAATAAATAATAATTCTTATCAACCTCTAAATTCTGTGACTAGAATTGGTCACGTTAACTTTTTGTTACCAAAACATATTTTAACTCTTAAAATCGTTCCTTATTAAGTTTTTCTGAAATAATTTTTTAAAGACAAAGCTACATACATATTATTGTTTGAAAAACTTTGAATCGGTTTAATAAGCTTTAAATATTGTGTGACACCTTTGAGATATGAAATATCCTAAAACCCCAAATAACGTCAGACATAATAGTAAATTCAGCAGTATTAGTACTGAAATATAAGTGAAACAGTTTCCTTTACCAAACTCTTATTAACTAAATATAATAATTCTTCTAATCTAACTAACTGTATTTATATCTCTGACTGAAGACTTTTTCTATCCCTTTTATTAATATCTTCAAGTGACTTCACAGATTAGTGAACTGAATTGTTTTCCACCTACCGCATTCGTTACTCTTTCAATATATTTTTTAATTCTTTAGCCACTTTTAAGCTCCCATGATCATCTCTGCTATTAAGACCACCCTACTTTTCATTACAGTTTTACTTATAGCGCAATGCTCATTTGCAGCATCGCGATTCCTTCTTAAGGCAATATTTCATTTCAAACAATGTCATAAAACAGTTCAAGAAATTAACAGGGAAATTCGTATGAGAACCTGCTACGTTTTTAAATAAATTCTTAGCTAGACAAATGACTATTCACAAAGTGTGTGGGCCATATCCTGACCTACAGCCTGTTTAAAGTGGTACCTTACTCATTTTACATTTTCCTATGTAACTCAACTTTATTATATAGATTTAACATTTGTTCAAAATATATTTATATATTAAATAAAAATTTTTAAATAGTTTAAAATTAAAAAATAGTTGTTTTGTTATGAAATTAATGCCATTTTTTATTTCAACAAATTTTATTCCTTATATAAAATTTATAATATGTCATTTCCTGTTTATAACGATAATAGGAAAGTAAGTTTTAGATTCACTTTCTAAATAGATTTAATTCTGTCAAAAAAAATTACACATCACAATGATTTGTGTAAAACATGTTCTTAAATCTTCCTTTTCTCCAACCAATAACATGAATTTTCAACTTTTTAATTATTCTCTGTTTGGATGTCAAGAACTTTCAAAATTCCTTTTCATCACGGATAAATTATAAACCCATGTAACAGGGAAGAAAGATAAAACAATCTTTTTAAGACTGCTTTAAAGGAAAACATTTGCTGAATGAAGTTTTTCTCGTTTAGTAATGGAAACGAATGTCTAGTTGTACACAGTAAATGTGGTAATACCCATGGATTGTAATGAAGATAAAGTTGTCTTCATGGTCTCCAAACACATTTGCTTAAATTGTCTAATTCATTTTTAAAGTAATAAATACTTAAGAAAATTAAATAATTTTGCTTCAGTTGTTCTTTAACTTAAAAACCGCTTCCTCTTATTGTCTTTGTTTTAGACCATCTAAATAAATTGCCGAGAAATTCTTAGTTGAAAGGAAATTCTTAAGACTAATCGATAGTGAGATTCAGCTGCATTAAATACAAAATTTCACTCACCAAATAAATGATAAGAATTTCTTTTTTGTGCCTTTTATATCAAAATTAAATGTTTTTCAAATAAATGTGGTTGCTGTTAAAGTATTTATTTTTACATTCCTTCCTCTTTATTCAATTTTTCTTCTCTCTCTCTGTATATATATATATATATATATATAATATATATATATATATATATATGGAAGAAATTTATATAAAATATAGAACATAACAGGAAATAAAAATTAAAAAAAATAAAAATATATATATATAAGATCAAATCTAATGAAATACAAATAAGAACCTAGCGAGTCAAAATGCAATTTCGGACTTAGGACCGAAAAAATGGGGTTAAACTAGTTTGAAGCCGCCCATCCGGTATAGTGGTCAGTGAAGCTGACTGCGGTGCCGCGGGGACTGGGTTCGAATCCCGGAGAAGGCATGGATGTTTGTGTTGTAATCCTTTCTTCTGTCTGTGTTGTTTACCCCGTGTTATACGTTCGGTGGTGCACGGGGTTTATAAATGTTTAAAAAAAAACTAGTTTGAAGGCGCCAACCTTCCCCCTTTGCAACTCGGTAGGAAAGACCAAAATAAAATAAATCGAAATTTAAAGTATAAAAATTCTAAGTATAAAAAATTCAAAGTATAAAAAATTCAAAGTATAAAAAATCTCATAGAAATATGAAAGAACAACCGACTACTATTAAGCAAAAAATTCTCCCAAAATGTTTAAGCAGAAAAATATCAAAAGAATTACCCAGTAAAAGGATTCTTCCAAAAAGATTTTAAAACTTCTGCTCACAGAGCTTATTCCAGGAGATCCAACACTTTTGAAACCGATGGAAAGCTTTTATATGTTGTGATAAAAATCTAAATTGCACTTAAACGCATCCTTTATACCAGCTTGAAAGGAAGACACCAAGAAAGATTACATTCAAATTTGGTAGGCTATAACTTGGTTGGTTGTCACAAATGTAGAAAATTGGTTGGTTGTCAAAATGTAGAAATTTGGTTTGGTTGCCAAAAATGTAGAAATTTTTCATTTTATAAGATTTTTAAGAAGGGTGTGGAAAAAATAAACTGTGTGAAGAGTGTTAAAACAGAATCTTCACAGCAAAACCACTAAAATGTTGACTTTGAAATCCTATTGTTGTATGGTGGTTTTGAAATCAGAAATAGAAAGACGATTAATGTATTTGTGATGAATATATGCTCTTAAGAAGTTAAAAGGATAGTCATGATCTAAGCAGCATTGGAAGAATTTCTTGATATTATTAAATTTATCTATTTTGTTGGTAGTTACGTTATCATTCCTAAGTAAAAAATTCAAAACAATATTTCTGTAAATTGATATTTGCAAATTGCTGTTCCATACAGGAATTTTAATTACATGGAAATTAAAAGAATCTCTTTTGTCATAAATGTTACAGACTACTCTATTGTCAATAAGATGCAAGTCTAAATCTAGGAAATCAACCCTATTAGAGTTAAAATTAGTTTTAAGAAGGTTGATATTATCAGGGTAGAACATAATATTTGGTTTGAATTCACTATTTTTACCAAAAATTATTATATCATCTATATAACGGTAAAGTAAGAAAGATTCATCAAAAATATGATCAATTTCAAAAAAATGTAAATATAGGTTAGCTAAACGATTACTGGCAGGACCACCCTGAGGTAATCCTCTGATCTGTTTAAAAAGATTTTGATCAAATGCTATGAAATTTTCTTGTAAAACAAGATTAACCAGGATATCAAATTTTTCCTTTTTCATTGAATTATGCAATTCATATTTATCATAAATTAAATGTAGAACTCTAATCATATCATCTATATCAATAGAATTAAAAAGGTTCTCGAAGTCAAAGCCGTGCATGGAAAAAACTGTCATATCCTTCGTGACTCTAACAATCTCTAAGCTATTTTTAATTATTGCTGTGTGTTGAAAGCTATCGATAGTATTTTGAAGAAGGGATTGTAAAATCTTCCCAGACTTCGTTATATATGTATTATACCCATTAGTAATACTACGGAAATTTATTGGATTTTTGTGGAATTTTGGTGTTAAAAAAATTCGTGGGTATTTAATAGTTTTGAGATGAATATTTAATCTTTTGTTTAAAGCCAAAAGACGATTATCATCTTCTCTATTGCTGTGAATCGACTTTTGAAATGCATTATTCTTTAAAATATGATCACTTAATAATTTACTATAAAAATATTTACATATTATTGCATAATTAGCAGAGACTTTATCAACATAATTTATCACGAAATCCTTTTGAATATTATCTATCGATACTTTAAAGTCTTTATACATAATTTCATTTTCAACGTGGAAATCCAATTTTCCAATTTCAATTGTATTTCCAATTTTCCAATTCAATTTCTGTATATATATATATATATATATATATATATATATATATAGTAACATAAAATGAAAGAAATACATGGCATAATAAAATTGATAATACAAAATAATATCACTAACAAAGCTAGAAGATTCAAACCAAATTTAAAGAAACACACTTTAAAAATGATGGAAGAGTCTATTATAGAAGAATTTACTAAGCGTATGTATAACATGGAACAGAATTAGAACTTTAAAATGTAAGAAGCCAAAAGAGTCAATAGACTAAAATGAAGACCTGTTATGATTTCTAAAGCTGTTGCTGAATTAGGACCAGCAAAATTAGGGTTAAATATATTTTATGGATCCTACCTTCCCCTGTTCAGCAGAAATTTTATACATAACAGGAAAACATACCAATATTGAAAAGTTAGGCCTAAAACCAACCACGTGTAATTTGCAACCAAAAGAAAAATAAAATAAAAATAATAGAAAATATGAAAGGAAATGAATCCTAACAAAATACAAATAAAAATAATTTTGAAAAGGAATAATGAAGCAAAAACTTACATGAAAAAATGCAAATAACCGGAGAGCGGGAAAAACTGTACGTACGAGAACAATACGCTAAATGATCGTTAAAAATGACGTGTTAAGTTGGTAAAACCAGATGCAAAAATTAGTGGCGCCACCTGGATAGTTTTTTTTTGTAATTAAACAAAGCAAACTAAAACAAATTGAAAATAATAAAAAAACAGAAGGAGAAAAAAACAAAGAATAATACTTAAACTTTGAAAAGGAGAATTAGAGAGATAATTTAGAAATATATTTAAAAATGAAGTTACTTGGATAGTTGTATTCCAAGCAATTATTGCGGAATAGCTTAAAATTATTTTGCTTAACATCATTATCTGTGACTAAATCGTTATTTCTTTTTATAAAATTTAAGATGATATTTCTAAAAATAGATAGATGTAGGTTACTTTCCCAAAAAGGCATTTTAATAATGCTAAAATCAAAAGAGTCTCTTTTATCAAAAATATTACTAATTAGTATATTATTCTTAACAATTAATTGTAGGTCTAAAAAGTTTGCAGAGTCATTATTATAATTGGTTTTTAATAATTTCAGATATTGGGGATAATATTTAAAACTAGGAACAAAATTTACTATATTACTAAAGATGATTAAGTCATATTTATCCATAATATATATATATATATATACAGAGAGAGAGAAGAAAATTTTTTATTATATATATATTATACATCATTCGAAATTTAATAGAACATTTAAGAATTATTCCATAAGCTAGTTTCATTTTCTGCTTCCATGAGCTAGCTATATTATTATTTTAGTTGTCATAGCATTATTGTATAGACATTTGGAATTTTGCAAAATTATTTTTTTTGACTAAAATTGTCAAATAATCTTGCATTTTCTTACAAAAGAAGCTATCCACTACAGCATATTCAAAAATTAAATTTAATTTAATAACGTTCGACATACTTTAAGAAAAAATGTTACAAATTGAATACGCTAAACACGAATGTGTATCTTAAAATATATGGCAGCTGAAATTGCACTTTTTGCATATTCCGTAAAGGTAAGTCTTGACGAGTATAAAAATATACTGTAAACGTTTTAGATAATTTTATATAACTCAATTACCCTTAATTCCAATAATGGTACAACTTCTTCATAAAATCTTTTTATTATTAGAAAAATTTTATAATGCACAAATTTAATTTCCTATAAAATTATGAAAAAAATTACCTAATATTATTTTCTATGCAAGGATTAGCACACTAAATATAATTATTCTTTAAAGATATAAAAATGAGTATTTTTCTAAAATATTAATAAAAAAATTAAAGCAACATATTTATCCATAATAAAAAGTTAGCAATCAGTAAGCATTTCATATTTTCCGCTCATTCTGTAATCATAATGTAATTTTCTCTTACACTGAAATCACTTAATGTTTTACACAATTTTATTGTATTTTATAAATATAAAAGATCTAACAGAACAATGATTAAAGGTAGCATAAAGTACTCAAATGAACTTATCTAATAAAAATAAAGTTAAGCAAATCGAAATTATAAAGACCAATTAATAAATTGTTATTGATAGGAAGTCATATATTCAACAAGTAAAATGTGGAAACACTTAAGTCACAGGAATCAGTCTTATTTTGTTGAAATAAAATATTGTCAGACTTTACAATCAGCCCTGGTATAATATGACACCTAACCAGAGACAAAAACTTCTTCCGATTATTTGTTTCACTGCGACCTCCAGAGTCACTTTCTTTGTGTCGCCATTGTAATTACTTCTGTTCAAAGTAATTGTTTAAATTCCATGCATTTCCTTGCTGCCAGCCGACATTTTGTTTTTACTTCAGCTTGCAAGTGTAAAGCAATATACAAAGAAAGTGCAAGAATACCATATAAAAAGAGCATGTATTTTGTTTGTCTTTAGCTGAAATAATGGTTTTACTGCAGACCTTACTTTTTCATTTTCTCAGCACCTGAAATAATTGTCTTGATAAGACGAAAGTCATTCTGGTTCTAATTTATTTGGTGGAGATATTCAGGGAAAGGATTATATAATTAATCGTAATATATGTATAACCTAAAGATTATCAGTTTCAATTTTGCAATTATTGCTCTTTTTTAAAGAAGAAAAACTGAATCCTACATCATTTGAATAATAGTACCATTCTTGTTCTTCATTTGTTAGTGATAAGATTACAAATTAAAAAAACTTTTTGAAAATCAATTGGAGATTCTGACAGCTTTTTCCCAGGCATTGCCTTGCCAAACTATCTTAGATTACCAAAAAATAACATTGACGTCGTAGCAAAAAGAAATGTCAAATTTTTTGTGTACTTTAGAGGTGAAAAATAGTTTTATTCAAGAAGCCCGGTGGAAGCGGGATACCAAAAGGCCACACCTTTTAAAAATGATTTCATTCATTCATTAGTACCATAAAAATCACTAAATAAAAGTTGAATAAAATAGAAGAATTTTTATTCAATTTACTGTGCTTATTTCATGTATCATCTATAGCTGCACAAATACATTTAATTAACACGTTTTTATATAAGTTTCACTTTCCTGTAACGGAATCTTGGAACTCGATTTTTACCCACTTTAAAAGGTCAGATTAATTCGAAATTTTGCACACTTGTCAAGAACAATGATTTTATAATTTTGTTCCATTTTTTTGATCAGGACATCAGGAATAACGATATCCTGGTTTGGCGACTAATTCCATACATCACTTCCAGATTTTGCAACTTATTGCATATACCATTTTCAGATTTTGCGACGTATTCCATATACCATTTCAATATTTGGCGACTAATTCCAGATTTAGTGACTAAAAGATTAAGGTGCAACCCCTAAAACGAATACAGACTTGTGGTTTAAAAATAAAACAAACAAAAAAGTGTTCTTCATATGAGCAAGAGTAGGTTTGGGTGTGTCAGCTATTGCTTACCATAATATAAACAATTGTCTAATTTTTCTGAAAATGGAAATAAAATAAAAGACTCATGCATGGGAAAAATAATTTATGTTCTAACTGTTAAAATATTTTTATTTTTACAAAGCAATACGTTTAGAAGTGTTGATACGAATTAATAAAGCAATACATTTAAAAGGTGATAATACGATTGACGCTAAATATTTCTTCTTAATACACTTTGGTTTGACCTGCATCTACAGAGACGGGATTTTTAAAATATAACGATACAGAACTGATCCGAGGCTCCGCAAACGGAGAGAATGGATACCCGTTAGACACATTAATTGAAATTCATTGAAGAGCAAGACTAATTTCTGCAGATACTTAATTCCCCTTCCTCGGCTTCAAATACCAATCTCCTGAATAAATTCAACAATGAGTAAATGATAGTTTGAAAAACTAAAATAAAACTCTATTTTAATATAGATTGAACTAAAAAATTTAAAAAAATTCTAGTTTTAAAAAACTAAAAAACACGCTTTTATATTGAATCGAACTAAAAAGTAAAAAAAAATAATTCTTAATATAAGAATAAAATGATAAACGAGAAAATTAATGTCATTGTAGTAAAAGCGTGGGGTGCTTTGTACTACATTTTTACACTAACTCAACATTTCGGAATAGAACTAGTAAGAAATTCTAACAATTGATGTAGAGCATCCCACGCTTTTACCCCAATGACATTAATTTTCTCGTTACTTATTTTCTTCTTATATTAAGAATTATTTTTTTACTTTTTAGTTCGATTCAATATAAAAGCGTTTTTTTTTAGTTTTTTTTAAACTATAATTTATTTTAGAATTAATTTAATGAGACAAAATATATATCGGTTCAGTTCCGGTTTTCGTTCCACGGAAAATAACGGTTATCGGTCAGTTCCAAAGGAATAATTTTATTTTATATATATTTTTATTGGCACTAAAAATATAATTCAATCATAAACAAAAAACAAAATTATATCAAAACTTATAAGATATTTTATTCTTTTTGAAATTGGAATTGATACAATTAACCAGCATATACGATACGAGCGTTGAACGGAAAACGGCGAAGACTGGCATTGTTATCCATTATCAAAATCGCATTTGACAATTTATGTTAATTAATCTAGTTTGTCTATCTAAACTGTCTATACAAACATCCGTCGATGATGGCATGCTGGGATGGGGAAAATATATATAATTCAGACTGATATTATTTCTCATAAAAAATCATCTGGTTCATTCAACTGAATTAAATCTGTCTACTACAAGTAGTTTCATGCGAAACAAAAGAGTACTAAGAAAAGGGAAACAGAAAATCGATGAGCAATAAAAAGTTGATCATGATAATTATACGGTTGTCGTTAAATTAGAAAATATTGAGAAGTTTGTTACAATAACAATATGACTGAAAATATATCGAACCTAAAAAAACCGATTTTTTTTCCGGTTCAGTTCCACTTTTCACTCCGACCAAAATAACTGTTTTTTCTGGTTATTCGGTTTTTAGTTCAGTTTCAGTTCAAAGCCCTCTTGGCAGGCCTTAAAAAAACTTTTTGAGGGCCGCATGTGGCTCGTGGGCTGCTATTTGCCCATCACAGATGTACCTTATTCATTATTTAAGCATACAATTAAATTAAAACTCAAAAATGAACCAATTCAAATTTTTCCAACTCAAGTAAATGTAGCAGAGCATTGATACTCCTGCTCCCAGAATATATCATTCGAATATGAACAAATCAATGTTCAGTTCGTAAGAACTGAACCTGTCCCTTGATATAATGTTAGTCACAGTAGCGCACGGCCATTTCCTCCATGTCCTTAATATTAAGTAAGACAGTGCTTAAAATAATCATAGCACGTGTTTGTCCGAAGACTATATTTGAGCGAATTTGTGTATACCATAGAGTGTGTTTGGCGGAGAGAGCCATCTGGTGTGTCACCATTATCAATCAACAGAGGAGTGCATCAGACATTGATTAGTCACTAATAAGACAGCTGATGCCTCAGATATCCGGACTGATACATATTGGTTTAGTTCTCAAGGATTCGCTTCTAAATCTCTGTTACGATGGCTTTGGACTTGGTGGTTAAACATACGATTATATTTGCTAAAATGATTGAGATTACAGATCCCACTTATTCTTCGTGAATTTATTGTATTCAATCTAAAGCGAGATTTTAAAAATACAATTTCATATTTAAGGTAAAAATTAATAATTTTGTATTCACAAATTAAATATTGGTTATGAAATGATTTTAAGTAAGTCAAAATAAAATAAAAAATCATTGACATGAATAAAACTAAGTAAATATGAAACTTACGAAATATTTTTATGTCTGGTTTCCAAAAAACACGAATAACTTTTTTAAACTTTACTTTGTTTTTTTAAAATACATAATCCTGGATTAACTGTGTGATATTGTATTATGAAAAACATAAAGCTTTATCTGAATAATGATAAATATTGAGCAAGGAAGTTAAAGTTAAATACTATTCTTATTGTAAAATATTTATGACATTAATATTATCAAACAGTTAATTGTAACTGATAATGGCATGAGAATAAAAGCTGATGTTTAAAACATTGATTGTATTATCAAGCTTTATGAAATAAAAAACATTAATTTATGATTTAAATTGTAATTATTAATACAACATATACTCTAGAAATTGGTATTGTATCTAATGATAAAAATTTAAATACTATATATACGTTTCGAAAGATGAATAAATACATTAGATTCCCTACACATAAGATTGTTTATACAATTTAAATTTTAATGAGGTAGAAAAGCAAACACAAACAATATTATTAAAAATATTAGCATAGACATTACAAAGAAAATTATCCTCGAAAAATATAAAATTTATAAATATGGTTCCTTATATAACGTTTGTTTAATTTTCATTTGTCTAGAATAAAAAATATGTAGTCTACTATAATTTTGTATTGAACATGTATTTCAATAAAATACATTCTTCATTTCTTTGAATCTCGAATATTTAAATTGATATACTTTATTTACTTTATGAAATATTTTTATTGCATTCATATTAACATTTAATAAATAATTTTAATCAAAATTTTGCTTTCTAAGGTATATTATATACATGCGATTTTTTTCCATGTATTCCAATTAAATTAGGAATAAATACAAATTTATTTGAAATAATTTTGAACCTAGCATAAGTACTTAATCGTAATACAGTTAAATGAAGCACATGGGAAAATTATGCTTCATTTGTTTTTCATTTTTAGAAGAATACGAATTTCTTTTTTTATTCATGATTTAATATTGCTATTTTTTTATTTTTGTTTATTTCAATACTCTGAAACATGTGAATTTATTTTTAGTACGATACAATAAGCTCTGCAACTAATGATTTTAACAAAATTTGTATCATTATCTACAAACACACATAAAATATTTATAAAATTATTATACGGATATCATTAACTCTTTAACCTTTAACATTACTAGTCACATAACATAATCAGTTTTTGGTTCTCGATGATAAATAAAATTCTGAGTGCAGTAGATAGCTTAATCAAAAGACTCTACAGAATCACGATTTCGTCGTAATTTATTTATTTTAAATACAGTTATATATATTTTATTGAAGGATATAACTAAAAACTATCTATACATATATAACCAAAAACCGATATAATAAATTAGATAGGAGAAGTGAATGTTTTTAAATATGTCAATATGTGTCAAAATATGTAATTATATGATATTCATGTCGAATTTATGATGATGCATTAGAGAGTTTCAGCAGAAATAATTTATGAGACGCCTTAAGTTAGTCGGTTAAGTTGCTCTGAATTTGTTTTGTGATTACAAGAAGTTTCTGCGTTTATTTACTACCTGCGATGTTTAGCTCCTGTCGAATCTTCGAAACGTTAAACTGGAGGAATCATGTTCCATTACGATAATGTCAAAATTTCATACATCTCAATTAATCTTGAAGAAAATTCAGTTTCGGTAACAAGTTCTTCAACATCTGCCTTACAACTTGCATTCGGCTCCTGTTAATCTCAGATCCGTTTAGTCTGCTCAAATAGCAATTAAATGCCATCCATTTAATGATTGATGTAGACGCGGAAAGTGTTATGCATAAAAGTTTCTGACAGCATTCTATATATATATATGAATTGGCTAGTGAAAAATGTATACATTGATGCACATATCAATGCAAATTACGATTACATAAGAAAATAAATGTGATTTTGAAGTAAAACATCCTTTTTACTTTATATATACATATAATATTGTCATTTATAACCTAATCACTCATACAAACATAAATTTTAAAAGGAAAAATTTAAGTATAATAATTTATGGAACATAACATAAACTGCACTTCCTTTTAAAATTTTAAAATTACTATTTTTTCCCAATTATTTTTGAAGTTTCTATTTAAATCTTTTAAATTTATAATTGGATAACAGTTGTGTAAGTCAATTAAATTTATGTATAAATATATATGCATTCAGTTATAAACTTTAAAATTAAATACTTTTAAAACAAAATTTTTTTTGAAAAATAAGAATAAATTATTCAATTCTAAATAAATTACCGTATTGAAGTATAATATTGTGTACCGCTTACTTTATCACTTACATTAAATAAAATAAATTTCAATTTTGTATGGAATAATATAATTAACAACGTAATTTTTCAATTTATATATCATTCATTTAAAATTTATACTTTTGTAATATTTATTACCAATTCTGATGCTTTTGAACGATCTGTATCTTTGGTATTCAGCCAATTTGAAAAGAAATTCTGAAATGTATGGGGACAAAATAGTTTTGGAGCTGAGTTTATACTTGAAAAGTTTCCAAGTAATATTTAAGCTTATCGCATTGAAGCGAACCAACAGTATATATTTATATATGAAACAAAATCTTGTTACTGCTATTATATTTCAGGGAGTACAACAACCAAAGAATAAAATTATTTTCTGCAAAATGTTTGATAAAAATTCAATTATTTGTAGTTGCAGCTCGTAAGAAATTGTTAAAAGTTTTAGTTTTTTGAAAGGTTTTTCGAATCGTTCTCTACTCAACCTTAATAAAATCAGTATTCAAATAATTTCTACAACCAGATGTTATTTAATTGGTTGTATTCTCCAAAACACTGGACACATCGGACGATATGTCAACTGGCTGCATGTGATGACCATCGTCCACATACAGGCCTAGACCTACCACCATACACCATCATTATTCATGCAGTCGGTCCAACTGGTATGTGCAATTGTAAGTAATGCACATTTATTTATTTTGAGTTATTAATTGAACTAGTCTTTGACAACGTGTGTTATGTACCTCCTACTTTTAAGGGTCAAAGACGGGGCCTACATTTGTGTAGAGCCCGCCTATTGGAAGTCTTCAGACGACCCTGCTTCTCAATCAAATCTATTGGACAGATTCATTTACCAGGATGCATCCGAGATCTCAAAAAAAGTCCGCCTGAGCTGGACTAAGCTCATCACATTGTGCATCCAAATAATAATATTCAGAATCATTAACAGGTGAGAAACAACACATCTTGTTCGAAGATCTTCATATAGTGATATGATTAGAAGATGCTTGGATAATAAACACTTGGTTAGAATTGGTAAAGATTTAATTTTCCATTGGAGTAAGTCGAAATACGAATTCAAGAAAAAAACGAGTGCAAATGGTTTGCTCTTGTCATCTGTAATGAAACACAAGTAAACCTTTAAAATAAACACAGAAAAATCATTGATATCCTGGTGTTGTGTTACGGGCGACCCTGTAATTAACTTTTATTCTTATTTTCAGCTCCATAGAAGGCCGAGGAGCTGGAGAAACCGATAAAGTACTTGCATCCATCATTTTAGTTAATGTTTTTGAAGTCTAGCTGTCTGTACTGCTTATATGGGAATTGAATCTTATCAAATGAATTTATATAGGCAAAGAGTCACTCGAAATTATTTAAAATTGCCACTCATCTTTTGTCTCACACTCAACCAATACTTAATTTGTTGAATGGATCTTCAAATGACAGAGAAAAAAAATGCTGAATTTTGGATCCACAGATGGACAAGTCAAATCACAGGGTCCCATTTCTAATTCGAAGATCGCCATGGACCCGAAAGATATGTGGCAACTTTCTCTTCTAGATATTGCGATCTACAGTGATTGGAGTAGTCAGCCTGAAATGCGAATTCCCTTTCGACAATTTTGTCAGGCGTCAGTAAAGTGTGTCTATTTCTTTTGAGGAGTGCAAACCAACTTGCTTCAAATGTCATCAACAAATCTATTACAGTGATTATTTAGACTGTGTGGTACTTCTTCCCTTAGATGATAATAGCATAACTACTAAAAGTGGGAGTAACTGGTTCGAATAGGAATTACTTTTCGGCTTAAATACCACAGCTTAAGTTTAGGTCTCTTGCCCAGAAGTGGGTAGTACAAATTAATTCTATTTTTTTTATTAAAAATTGCTCACACACTACGTCAGCTACAGCATTGCTTCATATACGTACTTTAAACTATTAGTTTTAATATACAAATTATAAAAAAATCGTGTCAAAATGTATAAAAATTAACGATTTATGATAAATGAAGTTAGTCAACATGTATAATTTTGATTTTAAAATGTACTAAATGCTATTAATACAATCGTAATTTAAACAATCAGTGCTTAACAGCATTTGCACTGCAGTGAATAAAATGCATATGAAAGGTTTATGGAAATGCTTAACTAAATTATTAACGAAAACGTTCATTAAGAAACCATTTCGATAAACCATTTACTAATTCATTATATCCAAAAATTTAAATAATGACAATTACTAAATTGATTATGCAAAAGAGAAAATAGTTTAAAACTATTCCAATTAAAGCTGGATAGAGAATATCTTTTAAGTAGTTAATTAGTTGTATGCCAACTAACTACTTAGAATAGTGTAAATTATGCCGATTTTCGATTATTAAGGTTAGTGAAATTGAATAGTTAATGTTATTATCACATTTCTTTGATTATTACATTGATAGGACCACTTAATGTATTCCTAAAATTAGGAAGTAATTATAAGTAGTTCATTGGATGTCAAGAGTTAATTTTTCTTTTAATATATACCCAATAATTCTAGAGTAAAGATAAGTCTGAAACATATAACATTGCAATGAACGCATTTGTGAGAAAATCTTTATGTAAAAATGTTTTATGATAATTTCATAGAAATGGGAAACTGTAAACATTTAATCACTTTAATGTTTTTTTGAAAATAAATACACACTCGAGACTTTTTATAAAAATTTAATAAGTTTTAAACGTACGAAATGAATTTTCTTTTTCATAAAATCTCTAGTTTTACTAAAATAATGGATGGAGTTTATTTACTTAAATTAAGACAAAAATCTATTAAACCATACATATATTACACAGACTGTAATTTTTTAAATACTATATAAGCACTAAAGAATGTTTATATAGTTTAAAAAATTTAGTTATAAAATCATTACCATTTGGCACCATAAGTTAAAGTAGTTTTAAAATGAAACGAGATAAATTCTCCCAAATAACACTAGTAAAACTCATTTACAAAAATAAACATTAACATGTTTTTTTAAAAAAAAATAATAGTAAAATAGCATCACTCATAAATTAGTCCATCTTTACATAAAAACAATACATCACTTTATTCTTTTATAACAAATATTTCTTAGTCACAGAAAAAACAAAAAAAAGTTTAAAAAAATTAATGTGTAACACAAATGTGTTAAAATTCTGAGCTTAAGACTGTGTTAGAAGCTGTGATTAAATTATCTCGTGTAACTATGTGTATAATTTTTCTTTTTTTATGAATCATTTTAAAGTTTAAAGGCATCTTAATTAACGTTTTTATTATATTTAAGTGCATTTGGATATCATATCTGCTCATACAAGAAATGGGGAAATAAAAAAATGAGTGTTAGACAGAATGACAACAAAAGAATCATCTGTGTTGATATTTTTTCCCTACTCATGGGGGGAAAATGATCATTGTTGAAGTATAATTATTATGCAAAAATATTTCGAATTCGCTTACTACATTTTATTAGATGAAAAAATTCTATAACTATTTAAAAATTCAGTGTTTTAATAAATTGTAAGTTTCTTTATTTAATAATTTTCTTTTGTAAGAATAAAAATTATACAAACATATATTCACACTGTCGACTCTCGATAATTCGAAGTTGAAGGGACTAATGAAAAACTTCGAATTATCACAAAAACTCCCAAAATACACGAACAGAAAGTTTTTCTAACACATTTAAATTTGAAGCTATGTAACAAAGCAACAATTCTATGTGCATATGCATAAAAATATTTTAAAGAATTTTTAAAAAGTACATATTATAAACAGTATATGTATTAAACAGAAGTTAAAAGTCATGTGTATTACAACAATAAATTTATGTATTAAAAGAATACATACAATACATAATTAAGTTTGTTTTTTTTTGACGACACAATTTTTTCTTTTTTTCTTTTATCACAATTAATCTAACTTTATCAATAGATTTTTCTAGAATAAATGATACTTGAAAAACGTTCGCATCAACATGATTTTGAAGGAGAAAGTTGCATAGTTTGTTTAGTGAGATTTAAGCTTTTGTCAGAGTAATTGGAGTCAACTCCGATGGTCATCAAAGGGGCTACGTTACAAGGGAGACAAGCAGAGACAATACAGCACAAAACATGTAAGCTCCAACTTGTTTGATACAGTACTCTACACGGTAATGAGTTAATTGTCGAGAGTTTTATTAAATCACTTCAAATTATCGCGTGATGTAGTCTGGCCAGCCACATATTTTACTTCGAATTATTGAGTGTACCAAAATGTATTGTTTTAGTTTGAAATACCAAGAGTTTTTCTAGTGGCTTAACATATACTTCGAATTAACGAGAGGTTCGTATTATCGAAGGTTTGAATTAGCGAGAGTCGACTGTATGTAAACAATCATCTTTTTTCAGTGAATGACAGTTTATAGAAAAGAAATTCCTCTTTTCTGACTTTAGAACTATATAAAAATAGTGTTGATCTTGAAACTAAATGCAGTGTAAAATACTCAAAATGAATTATAAATGCAATGCACTTTCTCCCTATATTTTAATTAATCATGGGAAGAAAAGAACATAAAGAGTAGAAACATAAATATTTGTAACGTTACTTAAAGGATTTTTTTTCTACTTCTGTAAACCCTTTTACACTTAAATAAAATAATTTCAAGCCTATTTGCACTAAATTTAATAAGTAAAAAGATCAAAATGCATTTATACATTTTCAAACTATTTATGAAATAAATGTATAAAAATTATATGTAGTTCAAATACTTTTTTTTTTCAATCTAGTGAAAGCAAACTGAATCTATCTTAAGATATATGTTACTTTTTACTCTAGTTTCATAAATGTGCTTACTTCGCGTAAAAAAGTTATTTAAATATAAAAATCCAGTGAAGTTATATGTACATTTTGTTTCCTCTAAGAATGTGTTTGTTTCAATATATCATTTACAATACAGATTTATAAATACTTCTTTGCTCAGTACTTAGCATACATTGAAATATTTATTTAATACTTTATAGAAGAAATAAAAATATTAATACATGTTTTTTATATTTTAACTATTACATACACATGGTTTTCCCATTAAATTAGCTACAATTAGTTAGAAGCTAAGTAGCTTAAGCTCACGATTTAAGTAGGCAAAATAATCGTGTTAAGATCGAGAAATAAAATATTAATGACAGAGTTTTCTGTGTGTGTGAAGAACACTATACTAATAAAAAAAGCAATTTCCTTAAAAAAGTTCATTCTTAGAATGTACTGTCTAATTTTACATTTTTTCTACTTTCGGTAAGGATATTTCCTAATTTTATGAGCAAATAAGATAAACCACAAGTTTAGATACACAACTTTAACTTCAATGGTTTGATGGATCACGGACATATGTTACAGTAATATTTAAAAGACTACATTATGATAGAAATATTTAAATTAGTCTCTCTTGGATGTTACACGCGTCTCTTAACACTTCTGTAGCTGTCAAAAGCATGATTGAAATGCTTATTTTGAGTTAACATGCTACTAATCCATCGCATTCTACTCGGATTTCCTTCGGACGAATATTTAGTCTGCTTTTGGTGTTCTTTGAGTTCCGTTTTTACCTGAATTAACTCCAAGGCGTTGAACGGAATCAAGGGGCGTTACAGATAAATATATATTTTGAACTATTAGACCTACAGACTTGAAATTTTATAGGCACGTTCCTTTCATGGGGAAGACTACAAAAGGGGTTTGCGAATTGATCTCCAAGGGGTATTGCGATGACTTTAGGGGCGTTATAGTTAAATAATAAGTGCACTTATTAAAAATTATTTTACATTGTGTTCTATACATGGTTTTACTCTTTTTACAATTCAACTGTTATGCTAAGAATAATATTTTTTACTTCAGCTGGCGATTCATTATACACAGAAAGGTTGATTTTCAGCACAGAAAAAAAATGTTGCATTTTTATTAGGTTTGGGGAATTATATTTTCTTTCAAAGGGTTAACATTTTATGTATATGTATAAACTTATTTGTGTTTTCAAATCTCCGATGCATATATAACAAAACATATAGGTTTTGGTTTTCAAAATTCTAACATGTTTTTTGCAAGATTTATATATATAATATATATATATTATTTTATTGGTTTTTATTTGTAAGCTCTAAACTTAGAGTTAAGTTCTTTCAATCTAAAAAAGTGAAACCATTGCATAGATTGAAGCACTATAAACGCAACACAATAAATTATTTATAGTGTTGACGATACTCATATATGAATGAATACATTTTCTTGGCTTAATCCATTTTATTTATAAAAGACTTTAGGTACTTCAGATGCAAGCCACTTTTCGTTAAAAGCAGTAGAATAAAAATTAAAAATGTTATCTTAATGGAAAACTCAAACCCCTATTTAAATTTAAAGCTCTAAATAATAAATTTACATAAGAGCCTCTAACCTTAAGTGCGTAGATACAATGTATAAAGAACTTAATACAAAAGCACAAAATAAAATCCTCCAAAAAAGAATTTCATTAACCTTTTCAATGTTTCTATCTCAAGGAAAATTATAAAAAAGCGCTACATTCCACAGAAAGGTATAAACAAAGCTAACGCAGTATAAATTAAATTCACTGAGGTGCTGCAAAGACTTAATAAAAATAAAGGCAATTTTTCAAATAGAACAGAAAGGGCTTTAACAAAATATATTGCAATTTTATCTTCTTTTATTTTTACAGATTAATCTTGAATATCACTGAAAATACGCCTAGATGCCAAAGGAGTTTCAAATTTCTATGATATATTATAGTATGAAAATTACCTTTGAAATTTTAACAGAATTCCAAAACTGTTCTACCTCTTAAATTTTTCTGTTTTATTCTTTGTTTACTTACTGAAAAGCTCCCGTGCTGTTAATATTATATGCATGGGATTTATGCAATGCAAGTTAAGTTATGCTGACTATTTTTAAAAACGTAGCTATGCAAAATAGTTTGAGAGAGAAACACGTTGAAAAATCTATCATATTTTCAGACTGAACCCTCTTGCATTATCTTTCTTCAGATGTAATGCATTAACGTAAAAGGCGAAGTCTTAGTAACACAGCTAAAATTAAATAGTATTTCTAGTTTGAAAATACAAGATTTGTTGAGAATTTATGGAGAAACGTTTCGAATGTGAAGTTTTCTAGCTCTACAAAACTATGTATGAAATTGTATATACATATATATATATATTACTTACTATGAGAAGTATCAAGTCGAGATGCATTTCAAAAAGATTATCTTTCTTTGAAAATTTTATCGTATTTTGAATAGTTTCAACAATTTATCTAGTATATTTAAGTTCAAGAAAAAATTCGTCATTTTAAAGTCAATAATTTGCTATTGTATAGTCTATTTTTGAGATTTCATCAATATTTTTCAGAGCTTAATTGTGTATGTACTCAAAACTTTTCCTGTCAAGAAAACTCCTTAAAACTAACCTAAAACTTTCGTTTGCAAAATTTTTATTCGGTAAATCCAGATAGTTTAATTTTCAAAAAGAACATTTCTAAATCAAAACCTCACAATGTACAGAGTGGGCCCAAAAGATGGACCTGATTTTAGAAAATCTTTATTGAAACTAGTGCACATATATATATTACAATAAAGTGATAATGAATTATTGTAATATGTAATTAATTGATATTGTAATATGTAATATGTAATTAATTGATTATTGTAATATGTAATATGTAATTAATTGATTATTGTAATATGCAGTACTGCACATATTACAATAAAGTGATATGAATGTAGAGAGAAATATACCAAGTTTTTTTCTCACCAATGATCAAAACAGGTTGAAGCCCATTCAAGGTCGATATTATTAAAAGTTCAAACATGGTGACAATGACAAAGAGTTTTTTCCTAAGAGAGTTACCGCCTATGAATTTGGAATGCTCTTGAAGAAAGTATAAAAAACTTAACTAGAAAAAATTATTATTTCGATCTGTATTATTGGCAATTGATACAGAAAATTGCAGAAGATGACAAGTAAGCATTTGTGCAGCATTAGAAACCATTGATAGAGTGATGCTACAAAATATAGTAACGAACTGGATTAATGATGAAAAATCACACATTAAGCATTTGTAACTGAAAGCAACAACAACTTGGTGTATTTCTCTTTACATTTATGTATCACTTATTGTTGTATGTGCAGTAGGTTCGATAATAGGATTATTTAAAATCGAGTCCATCTTCTGTGCTTACCCTATACAGTTAGAAACTGGTTTTCAACTTTAATCAAATCAACATCAATAGGAATTTGTATTCAAGTTAATACTCGAATACAAAATACGCACGCCTTCTTCGTTTTCTTTATTAAAATATTATCAATCAAGAAATATGTTCGTTAATGGTCATCAACTAATGTGATTTAAATGATGCAGTATGAACACAGTATGTAATGCAATGAATGATGTTGTACGAACATTTTTTAGCAATGCGATGAAATAAAGGTTGGTTGGTTTCAATTTTGTGAATGAGCTCTTTCTTGCGTGGTGCTTCTGGAGGCAAATATTTGTATTTTCGGACGGGAATCTTTTATATTATTTTTATTACATTAAAAATAGTGCATTACCACACACAAACAAAGGAGGAATAAAATCAGGCCTGAAAACATAAAAATGTCTTTCAGGGGTATATATTTTTCATTTCATATGTTACGAAGTGAGTCAAAATATGTTTAAAATTCTTAAAACTTATTTAATCCTTATCAAATATCAACACTGTAAAACGTCTAATTTTATAATTTTTAATCTAATCGTATATCTTATAAATTTCATTATAACTTAAAATCCTAGATTATTTCATCATCTTATGTTTAAAAATTATATTACATTGAAGACATAACTATCTACATTACGTCAATCAGCTCAAAGGACACTAAATTTATTGCTTTCATTAAATGTTTCAAAAAATAATTATAAATTTATTTAAGTTGAAATATTTGTAATAAAATATGCATATTTGTGACATTATCTATTGCCTTACCATAAAAAATTAAGAAACCTTCTTAAACAAAATTTTTTTAAAAGTTAAGGTAATTAGTAATGACACAACGCCTTATTTGTCTTCCACGAACATTGTTTTGCTACTCGGAGAAAAACACTCTGAATTGCCTGTAAATGTGTGTGAAATTTAATAGTTTTGTAAAACATCTATTTTTTGTGAAATTCATCAGTATTTTTTACAGGAAAACTCATCATATTTCATTTAATGTCGTAAATATAGTAGAGTATCTAATTTAATATATAAAAAATACAACAGTGTGCAATAAAAGAAGTAACTATCTAATTTTTATAACATAATTTTGATCCATTTTAGAATTAGAATTGATATTTACCAAGTTCATACCGATATTTACCAAGTTATAGAATATACTCTTTTCGTAGTACTTTATACAAAATCCCTACTTAAATATATCAGAGTTACGGATAGCAGGGTTTTAGTAAAAACCAAACCCTGGTTTCAATTTTCAATTAGTACAAATATCGCAAAACTGATTTTAAATTCGATTTGTTAAAAGAATACAAAAATAAAAAGACGTATTCTTTAAAAATTAAAAAATGTTTATTAAACTGAAGATTAATCATGTTACGTAAACGATATTTATCGTCAATCCTTCTTTAGTTGCAATTACAGGGGAAAAAATCTCTCCATACAATATTTTCATTTCTTTGTAACATGTTTTGAATTCAACTATTTTACCTTTTTTGATGTAGATAATAGCAATAGGTGAAATAAGTATCCTTGATAATGCATCGAACTCAAAAGCACTACTACCCATTTTGGCCATGGGTTGAAATAAATTCATTCTTTTTAATTTTTATATTTATTTCTAACTTGGAACGCGAAATTAATTAGCTGAAATACATGCACTTGTTATTTTTGAATAATTCTTAAAGCACACATAAAATAATATTTTTTTTTCAAAATTAGAATTGTATTATGAATAGCAATAATTTCCAATGACACGTAATAATGTTGAATGTTTATTCTAATAGATTGATAAATACTAAACATTTAATTTAAATACATAATCTGTATATTTTATGGTGAGTATTTCTGCGCTTGTAAAACATAAAAGTGGAAATATGGTTCCAATCTTTTTAAAACCGGGTTTTCAATTTTTTTTTTCGATTGAGGCTTAAGGTTTTGGTTCAATTTACAGATTAACTAGTTGCTTCGGGTCAACAATCACTAATATGTGTATGTTATATACTCTTTATATCTGTTTTAAATTTTATTCTTGCGAGCATTTTGAATTTTTTTTCGCATTTTCTTTTAGGTTACATAACGTTTCGTTATCCTCCAGTCTTTTCACTCGATAAATAACAGACAAAATACTTCCATTCACCCTAACCATCAAACCTAAGTACCAGTAAGATGTGAAAGTAAGCATAGCATTTAAAAACCGCCACTTACAACAAAAATAACAACAAACAAATTGCAGGGCCCTTTACACGATCACCTCGTGTTTCCGCTTCATCTCGTTGGAACGGAATGCAGAAGCAAAAAACAACAACAAAAGCACTCAGAAGTCTGAAACAATTACCTTGGTCTCAAGTAATTACAACAGCGTTACACAGAAAGTGACTCTGGAGGTTACCCTAAAACAAATAAAACTAGGGAAAATTTTGTCTTTCATTAACTCGTCGTGTTATTCCAAGGTTGATTGGGAACAGGAGTCATATTTGGTTTCAACAAAAGAAAACGAGAATTCTTGTTTCGAAATATACGTGTTTTTTTCGCTTCACTCTTATCATAGATGTACTATTTTCCCATTGACACCAACTTGTATAACAATTCACTTTGTATTCAAATTTTCCAATTTAGTTTTACTTAACATCATGTTTTTCCCCCCATTATTATTCAGCTAGTTATCCTAATAACTAAGATTCAATTCCACTCTTTCATTTCCTGTTTTTTGGTTCCAAATTAAATATACATTGAGAAAGGAATTCTTTTTTTTCCTCTTTTTCTTGGTGTCTGAATTAAAGACTAACTTATATTCATGAAAATAAGAAGTACGTCATTAATAAAGTGAGACCCTGGACCCCCACACAAGTGTAGGCCCCTTATGATCCTTAAAAGTAGGCGGTACATAGCATACATTGTCAAATTCTCGTACAATCAATAACACGAAACAAATAAATGTGCATGACTTACAATCACCCAAACCGCCTCAACCGACTGCCACCTTTTTACTGATGGAGAAATGAGGGTGTATGGTAGTAAGCCTAGGCCTGCACTTGGACGACGGTCATAACATGTAATCAGTTGACTTACCGTTCAAAATTCCCAGTTTTTTAGAGAATACAAACGGAAATAAGATTTGACCGTTGTAAATTTTGAAAGATTCTTATTAAGGCTGAGACGGGGCCCCCTTGTAACTGAGGCCCCTAGCCCTGGCCCAGTTGGCACATGTATTAAAACGTCCCTGCATACAATGGTGCACGACTGCCCAACATTATACCACCGCACGCAAGGATTTCTTTGCTATCAAATCTGTCGATTTTTGTTATATTGGAGGGATAAAAGCGAGCTCCGTTTTCTCTCCGGGTGAAAACTCGATGATAATCATTTTGTCTGGTACATTTCGACTCATCATTCAAAAAAATATGCCGCAATTCCTGTGGTGTCCACAACTGATGTTTTCAATATCACAATATCCGTTCTTTCCTTCTAGATTGAGTCAAAGGAACGTAGAAGACTGGAAAACGGGAGTAAAGGCCAGGCTCTGCAAGTCGGCTGTAGACTGTTTGCAGGGAATTTCTTCTTTTAGATAAAGTAGCAAGGTCCCTAACAAGCTCGGAAACCAGTGTCCACCTATGCCGTCGTGCGCTTAATGTCAAGTAGCGATCTAGAGTAGTTGTCGATGCTCTGTGGTTACCCTATCTGACCTTCCTGGTGTCAGTACCACTTGGAATTGATTTCAATACCGGAGGACCATTTTTGGGCCACTTGTAACCATTGAGCTACCTCCGCTTGAGACTGGCCGTCTTCAACCCTGACAATGGCTCTCTATTTCAAGAAATCATCTAAATGATTATGAGAAGTCATTCTCATTGCAAACAAACTAACTTGTTTGTTTTAATGCACTATTCACAAAACTGGTGACAAAATTCCCACATGCTTGAACGGTCTCAATTCAGAAGTTATGCAAAAACTAACGTTAAACAGCATCTTCTTAATTGGAGGTTGATAATATACTACTCATTCAAAATATATATAATACAAATTCTATTAGTTTTATGGGAGGTATTTTAAAATTAAGATGGAAAACAAGTTTGTGACCTTAATTTTGAACATGATAATATATACAATTATATAGATCAATGAAGTATTTTAACTTGAGGTAAACAAATAATTATGCATCAAAACATTTCTGCATGCCATCATTCGAATGTAATAGTATATCTATATTCTACAGAGTACAAATCAGAAAACTTACCTTTATGAAACTTTTGAAGAAGCAGAACAGCTTGGAATCTGGTTTCTGTAAGAAGATAAATAACTGCTGAATCGAACCCTTCTTCTATTAAAAGTTTGAATTTTTTCAGCAATTAAGTAGGAATTATCTTTTAATTGCATAAAGTTTTCAACAACTTCAAGTTGTGGAGATAAATTCATTTTTATTTTGAGAAGTAAGTCCTTTTATTCCCCTAAGAAAAGTTTAAATTCTAAACATTGTGAATTTGAATTTATTATCTATTTCGGTGAGATATTTTTAGCATCATTTAAAATGTTTAACGGAATAGGAAAACAAATCAAAAGCTTGTCATTAAAATGCAGCGCTAAATTAAATGAAATTAATGAATTAAATGTAGCATTTTAATAATTTAATTTTTAGAAATAATCTAATAAAATATGAAGTAATCCTTTATTTAAATTTTTGATTTAAAAGATAACTTTATATACTTAACATGAATATCGAAACAATTAACATTTTTCTTCCAAGTAATACCATTTTGAAAATATGAAAAGTTATTAAATGCAAAGAAGGCTGTTTAGGTATTTATTTGCGAAAATAAATCTCTGTAAATCCTGAAATGAATTATTTAAATATATATATATATATATATATATATATATACTAATAAGAGTATAAAAAAAGTTTGACTTTTTACACTGTTCTTTTATTTGACTTTATTAAGATTCTAAGACCTCTTAGTCTCGTAGGCGGGGGAGGGGGATAAGAAAACACAAACGCAGAACGCAATTATTCATTTTACTTTTTGGAATATCACACATTTGAGAAAAAGATAAAATGCGTAAATCCCTTGAGATTTATTAGTAAATTTTAGTTTCCTTTTATCTTTGAAGGTTAAGAATGGAGCTTTGCCATGGAGCTCTTTCGATTCTAAATCATAATAAGTGCTAGTCGCATTATTCTCTCCCCACCCCTCCTTCCTGTCTTTACTGTTATCTCGTTCGTTGTATAATGTGAACAATATTTCAGAATTTTTTCAACTCTCTTACGTTTTTCTGTGCTATATGTTTTCAATAAAATTCAAAACACTTTTTAAAAAATTTTAAGTGTATTTAAACAATTTTCTGTATCTTTTAAAATATAATAAGTAATAAAAACACAGAGGAATGGATTTAATTTAAAATTCATTCAATTTTTTTTTCATTTTAAAATCTACTTTATAAGTATAGCGATTAAATGTTACATTTCTTTTTCTTTTTTGAATAAATTATTTTTGTCTTTAGATATGCAATAAGTCAATCTATAATGTGATCATTATAAGGGGTAAAAGCTATATCATTGAAATTTTAAAGAAATTATTTTATGGTCAAATTACTAAAAATTTATTGCATATCTTAAGATTTTTTTTAAAAAAAGAAACGAGAATTGATGACATTTAATCGCTACACTTATAAAATAAATTTGTATGAAAACAAATTATTATAAATTAAATCCACTCTTGTGTTTTATTGTCTCTTATATTATTTATTACCTATTATATTTCATTACAATTTTAATTGTCCCCCCACAGAAGGTCGTTCACAATTTACGGAAACAATTTTGTAATTCATTTTCTCTTTTGTATTTTCAGGTAAAACTTTGTAACTTTAGAATAATACAGTGATAAGGTTCTATTTTGATTGGAATGTGTAAATTAAAAGATTTGTTTTAAAATTTGTACCCAAAATTACTATTTGGCTAGAATGTTACGTAATTACGCTTTACAAGGATAAATATTCGTATCAACAATTTAAAATGCGGTGTAAAAATATCAATCAAAAGTATTTATAATACATTAAATTTGAAAATGGAAAAGCGTCTAGCACAAAGTAAAAATTAAAACAAATCATCAGATCATCATCCTAATACTATTCAAACGCAGACAACTATCAAAAAAGTGAAATCACTGATCCTAAAAGGAAATCCACCGACTCAAACATTCATTGCATTGCAAGTATGAATGTCTTCCTGACTGTAATTAAAATCCTTCATAAGGATTTAAAGTTAAAACAAACGTTGAAATAAAAGCAAATTGTAGAAAATTATGTAAAAAACAAGTAGCTGCTTGAAAATAAAAATTGTGAGTGTATACAAAAGTGAGAGTATACTAAAAAAAGATCAATTTTCTATCGCTTAACTGACAGGAATGGCTTGTTAGTGTACTGTAAAGCTCGCTGAGAAATTCATGATAGTTGCAGGATATTCTAACAACGGCAAATTAAAAATCAAAAAGTTTTAAGTAAAGGCAAGTTTATTTCACTCTACTATCAGCAGAATATTTTAAAACCAATTTTTGAAGAAGAAATTCCAACTTTATGTGGAAACGATATAGATAAAGTTGAGCTAAATATGGACAAAGCCTCTAGTCACACGCCTGCTACGTATTTAGCAAATAAAAATCAGAATCTGTAATAAAGTGTATCACATTTGATAAAATACTTGTAAAATCACCCTTTGATTCTACAATGGACTTTGTGATTTCGGTTTATTAAAACGAGCTTTAAGAAAACGACATCCATGAATACATAACGAACTTCGGAAAACGGTTCACGGAGAATTGAATAAAATTTGCAAGACAGTATTAAAAAAAAAGTTTACTTTCATGAAAAATTTGAGTATAGTACAGAGCCGTGGCAAGTTTCACAAAAAATATGATATTTTTATTAATAAAAATTAACTATCAAAATCGTTTCCATAGAGTGTGTGAACGACCTTTTGTATATGCAACACATACCTTATCCTCATGGACCATCAATTTTTTTATTCGCCGAAGATTTTCGAGAGTGCAAGGATTGTTTTGGAAACATTCAACCCTATTTGATTTCTCTGCACTACTTGGACAATATAAGAATATTTTAAAAGATGTAGAAATAAACTGGTCTTTATAATTTCAATGAAAAGCATTTATCCCAATTAAATGTAGAATGGAGATTACAGGAAACGACTCTAACGTTAAATATATATATAGATTTATTTTAATTTTTATATTTTTTAAATCATAAAATCTTAGTGTCCCTAAGATGATGGTAGTATGTTTACAATTCTTAATTTATTATTTCTATTCCTTTCATACTTTTGCTAAGTGCTACTTTTCAGCCATTGTTTTGCTTTGAATATGTATTTGGGTCCAGAATCTGGCAATATATATAACTTGTTTATTGTACTCAGATTTAGCGCGGGCTCTGCGTTTCTGTATGCAATTTTTAGGTAAGTTACCTTTTTCTCATAATGGATTTAGATTTCCTATCCATGATTTTCAATCGGTTTTTGCTCAGTATTATTAACAGAAAAGGGGGAAGGTTGGCTGGCCACAAAACATGTTCAACCCCACTTTTATATAAATTTTGTTTATATATAAGCTGTCTTAAGTCAGCAATGTTGATAATACTGTAGCATCCATTCTTTTATATATTTTTTTTATATTTAACTCTATTGTTTTAATTTTTCATATTTCCTTTTAAATTCTGTAGTCTGGTTATCTTGCAATTTCAATTCTTTTCAGTTTTAATCATGTTTATTCATCTCTCTCTTGTAAAGAAATTCTGATTATATATATATATATATGCTTTTAAGTCTTGCATGATATAAGTAACTACATAATTTGTGTTAACTATAATTTTGTACGTTTCTTCAGCCCTATTCTAAACATATTTGTTGGTGTGGTGTGAAAATTTGCAGTGGTTAGAACAGATCAGGTGTCGTCTTTATCACTCGACCGACATTTACAATTACGAGGTATGTCATCAATAGGCTTTCAGTTGTTTCGTGGTGAAACGCTTACAGTCGAAATTTAAACACAATTATGATTTACATATTGTTTAGAGAATCTTATTTTTGTAATGATGTACATGTTATTTTTTATTTTTAATTTATATTGATTATTTCACTTTTGCAACGTTGCTTTCCTGCATACTTTATTTTTGATGGTGTGGAATTAAATTTAATCATTGTAACTATATTTTAGTTA
Organism: Trichonephila clavata; assembly: GCA_019973975.1. Lineage (NCBI taxonomy): Eukaryota > Metazoa > Arthropoda > Arachnida > Araneae > Nephilidae > Trichonephila > Trichonephila clavata. The sequence continues at coordinate 28,692 of BMAO01025462.1, forward strand.
CAACGTATTCTACAAAGAACGCATTGTAATCTTAAACTATAGCTTGATTCACCATAAACTAGTAATACACAATTCAATATATATATAATGCAACTTTTTCTTTTAATATATCATTCACAAATTTGGCTTATTCTGAACTCATATTCTTTTTTGAACTACACGATGACTATTTACAATGAATTTCATTGTTCTGAAAATAAATAAAGTGAAAAAAAATGACACTGCATCTGAGAAGTATCCAGTGGTTGAGAATGAAGACAATACTAAATAAAATGGACGCAGAAGAACGTGTACCAAAATAGAACACGTATCAAAAATAACAAAATATACGTAAAACTTTATAAAGCTATTATAAAAGCATATACTTAACAATTTGTATTTCTCAAACAGAAATTGCGCTTCAGTATTCCAATGATACAAAACCCTCCCCTAGACGTAGCGTAAAAAATTTATGTACTGAGGTACTAGCTCGGCTGTCGCACTCGTCGCTTGACCGTGGTTCAGAATTACGAAGTCCGTCGCCAGTAGCCCCCGTTTTGTTTTAAGCACAACTTTAATAAACATTCTCTTCCCCCAAAAAATTTGAAATGTGGTTGTTACTATACAATTTATAAATTAGCTTGGCTTGAATAAATTTCAAAAATTATTTTTCAAGAAATATTTAAATTTTGAATGGTTTTGGTTTTGCTGTCGAAAAATATTGGAGAGCACGTGCACTAATGACATAGGGGCTATTTGTAGTATGTGGCATTTGTAAAATAAATAAATACTTTAAAATGTAAATAAATAGTCTTAAATAAAATTTTCCAGTGTAATATATTTTCTAAAAATACAGTATAAATTTTGGGCAAATGCTAAAGTACATTAAAAGTCTCCTCTATTATTTACAATAGTCTGCACACTAATATATATATATAATATGCATGTATATAAACTCGGCTAGAATTCACAAATAGTTTTAAAACACTTTATAACAAATAAGTTCTTTAGAAGTAATGAATTAAAATAACTATTTACATTTCGCAGGTGACATTTTCAAAGCTTAGAATAAATAAATGAAACATAAATTCCCCAATTAAATACTATAATTTTCTCCTTTTTATTTTAAATAAGAGTATTCTTCGGTTAAAATTAATTATTTCTAGTTTAGTGACACGTACATTGAACTGGAGCGATACATATCTTTGGTACAAAGCCAGTTTGGAAAGGAATTTCAAATTTCATACAAAAAATAAATTTTTGAAAATGGTTTCTTGTTGAAAAGTGGCCAAGCAATATTTCATTCTAATTCTCTTTCACTGAGACTAGCCAAGAATTTATTTTTACGAGTGTGAAACACGATATACTTATTTTTGTTATTCCAAGTCCTACAATGTTATAAAATGCAATTATCTGAAAATATGACAGGGCTGACACAATGATTATCTTTAATTATTCTAAATGAGACAAAATTGTAAAATATTTATGGTACTGAAGGGAAATATAACGCTGGCTCTGAGAGTAAGTTGGAAATTAATTTGAACAATCAGCGTTTTAAATTAAATGTCAAATCACAATTTCCCTTTTAATTAATATTTATAGACTATATATTGGGCTTTATACTCCTGTGATTTGGTAATTCATTTTCTTAATACATAATCAGTGAGAAAATAAATGAAAGTAAATCTTGCACATTCGAATTTTTTTAAACTATGTTTATTTTGAGCAAATTAAACTTTTTAACAAAATACTTAATTCGTTTAAATTTTTACCTGAAAAATGTTTGGAAATTTTCTTCTAATTAGATATATATTTTGGAAATTTTGATTAAAAAATTTTTAACGATTAATCATAGGAAATAATATATTTCAAGGGAAATCGAGATTTAAAATGTATAAGAAACTAAAGTTCCAAAGAAGATTGTTTAAACAATTTACATAAGATCATTAGATATTCTCTTAAGGTTCATTTCCAATAATTTTATTTTGGGGAAACGTATTACAAATGTTACGACAGAGTTTTTGGAAACTATAACAAAACGTTTTGAGAAGATTTTTTCTCGAGAAAAAGATGACTTTAGACTTAATTTTCCCTGTAGAAGAGCTGTCGGATACCGTGGTGAACGATACGGTCAGATACGTGATGAATTTGAAAGCAGAGATTGAAGAGGCATTTTAATAAAATGAATTCCTTTATTTACTTACCAGATTACTATAAAAAATCGCTTAAATGAAGGGCGCTGCCAGGGCGCTGCCAATTTAATTACTAACATAAATATTAAAAATAATTCTTAAAATACTTAACTTTGATGATCAACAATGTGAAATATTTCTCCGTAGAGATCTCGGCTGTCCTTACAGAAACTCCGATGGTTTCAATTATTATACTTCTAACTTCAGTATCAGTCTAACAACTATCGATTACTTCTCTCCCTTCACTTGACTTTAAGAAAAACTAACATTCACATTTTCATGATTCCTTCAAGGAAAGAAATTTTATAATCATACAAAAAGGATTTCTCCAAAGGATTGGTAACAGGTGTGGATAATACTTGTTGCAGCCTCCTTAAATCTGTTAAATATTCCATGTTGACGTCAACCAGAAGTTTAAAGGGAAAGGTATTGTTGCATGTGTCGTCCTGTCGCTTGACTGTAACTCATATTTAAGTGCTCTCTAAACAGTGACCCTATTGTTGCTTCGAATTGCGACGATAATCAGCTATGTTTCAATCAGGATATCATAAATGTATAAATAAAACATTCCAAAATGTGAATTTAGGTCTCATTTAAAAATAATAAATGCATTCATATATCTAAAAGTAAACTTTTATAATACCAATATAATACCACACCAATAGAAAATGGAATGCAAGCTCCTTTTTTCGAAATCAAAACTCTAAAAAATGACCGAAATTCATTTAACATTCGAAACTTCTAAATATTTTGCGTCAGATAATTTTTACGTAATTTCTAAATGGCTCTGAGTGTGTGTGATCAAGGTATCTGTGTTTTAACAAGCAATTGTAAAAAAGGCCTGCTCAATAATCCACTCAATTTAAAACAATTATTTTCCTGAATTCCCCTTCAACAAATAGTACATCTCTTAGAAACAAACAATATGGATACAGTTCCTTAAAGTAAAAGAAACAAATCATCCATGTGTAAGTTACTTAAGTCTTCTCGCATTCTTTTCTCGAAATCACAGAAAAGGCGGGGTGGGGGAAATCAGTATGTAGCTAATGAGTTAAAACTTCGAAGTTATAAAAAACTACAAGTGTCAGAAGTTGTGATTAAAATTAAATTATCTCAAGAAGTCAGGTGAATATTTATTCTTTTCTATTAATTTATTTCCTACTTTAGATAATGTAATTAACGTTTTTTTATTACATTTTATGGCATTTGCATATCTTCTGTCCTCATTATATGAAGGGGGGGGTAGGGAGTAGAAAACGAACTTCAAATGGAGTGACAGCTAAAAAAGAGCCATTCATGTTTTCCATGGCTCGTGGCAATAATAGGTACAGAAGTAGGTTTAATGAGTGTTTACTACTTAAAAATGGCGATGGAAAATTTCAGAAAATGTTCTTAAATTTTATAATTTTTGTCAAATGCGTTGTTAAGATGTGTTTTTTTTATACTTTTATACCCTTTCCGATTAGTACTGAGAATCAAAACTTATTTTTGTTCTTTCATGAAGTGGCAAATAGTCAAATTAAGATATTTTCGTGTTTCCCAAAGTGTCATAATTCTCGTGATTAAAAGAATACATTTAAAAAAGTAACAAATTTCATTTTCAACACAGGAAAAAAAATATAAATGCAGATGAACAGTAATCCTAGACTGCCACAATTAAGTTAATAAAAGTTATTTTTAAGTCTCAATTAGAGTTGTAATGTATTTCCGGAATTTACGAAGTCCATTACTTCAGGAAAATATTAAAATAAATAGTTTAATAGTTAAAATAATAGTTTCTTAAATGGTTTCTGAGAATTATCTAAAAATAGTACCTAATTTATTTCCAAGTAAACAGTTTTTTTTCTTGATTCAATTATTTTATGTTACCTGGTTACCCACTGAAATTAAATTCATAAGAAAATTGTTTTTATTTCCAAAATGATTAGTTAAAATACTATTTGTACGCATTTAATACACATTTAATTAGACCATTTGACAATTTTAAAATTGTTTTTTCAAAAGATATATTGCACTTACTCAACGTGGAATTGAAAATGCAACAGCAAAAAAGATTGACCAAAAAATGAAATTCAGCAGAGAGGCAGTAATGAAAAATAAGGGATGTTTTATTTTGAAAATGTGAAGTGAATGAAGTCATGTTTATTTAGCTTAAATACAGAATCATTGACAATATGACATTCTGAGAAGGGGCTCAATGTTTGCAACATTTCGTTTTCAGAGAATGGCTGTGGAAAGGCAAGTCCAATCTTGTTCCAGAGATGTTTAATTGGTGAGAGATCAGAAAAAGTGGTGCAGAGGATTTATTTGTACATTTTACTGAGGGTTGAGACGCACAATTAACGTTATCCTCCTGGTAAAGAACATTGTCCAACCTCCTAAACGAAGAGGATTGCACCAGCCACATCATCATTTATGCATCTTTCTGTTGTTATATTATCCTGAATACGTCACACATAGTATTTCTCTAAATCATGATATCGCATATTCAAGCAGTGCTTTGAAACTGTCGCCAAGTAGGCGTCACACGTACATGACGATTATTATTCGACAAACCAATGCGTGAAACATTTAAATAACACAGCTCTGTGTCGCTATTTCTTGGCACCATTGCAAACGAAGTCCTTGGTGCTATGGAATCAAAAGCAGTCAAAACAATTAGCAACCAATCGACGAAAAATTACCCTGATTTTTTTTCTACTACACATGCTGCAAAATGACGAGAGAAGTGGCTTGCAAGATTTCGTCGCTTGTCAGTAAATATGTCTATCTATGCAAATTATCGATCTCACCACTCTAGAACCCCTCAAAACTACAACATTTTTTTGTACTATTCATCTTTGCCCCATTCTCTGGTACATGGACATGTCTAAGTGGATAGTAACTCATATTTGACATATGGACCAATCTGCTTTTGCCAGTTTAATTCCTTTGTCTCCTGTTAAAACGTCTTTTACCTGGAAGTGCTTCTGTTGGGGGCGGTTTGCTGTTACATCATCTGTCTTCTGAGATAGGAAAAGAATTTACGAAATTTCCACAATTTCCCCAGGATTTTGCCTTTTCTGCAGATTCATTCCCATTTTTCCAACTCAACCAGAGAGTCATGCATTGTATTGCATTGCATGTATCAATTAGATAAGCCTATCTTGAAGACACTCCATGATGTTTCTTTATCAGTGTGGCATAGTGTTTATGCTCGGTTTTGTAAGCTATGTAGTCACAAAGAAAAGAGCAATGTACGTCCATTTAAAGTTGTAATAAATAAATATATTAAACATGGAAAGAAGAATTAAACTGGGGAACAGTAATAAACAATCACAATAACATGTACAATTGACATTAGTTGTCCCTAGGATTTCAATACGATAACTGTAGAGATTAACTCACAAGCATATCGATGCATAATAGTTCTATAATGTAAAATTGGTTGAAATTTCTAAAGAAACCAGGAAAGAGGTGTTACATAGCTTGCCTTGAAAAATATTTGACTTTTCTGACAAAAGACATATTATTGAAAATGTGCTATTATGTTTTGTATACAATTTGTTTATTGTGGAAAAATAAATAATTCTTTTTATTATAACAGTATAAAATTAGAATTTCAAAGCTAATCATATTTTTTCCCAAAAAGATATATTTGATATTGAATGTTGAGATTATACCGATATTATATGGAAAAAAATATTTAAAATAAATGAATTGGTAACTTTTTGAAACAATTTTGAGAAAACCAAAAGTCAAGATTTTTATTAAAAAAATAAAATGGTAGTATTTTTATTAGAAAATTCAACGTTACTAATTTTTGAGCAAAGGAACACTAGCAGTGCTCTGCTTAATATTAATTTTTAAGTTATGTATCAGCATTAAATTTTGAGAAATTGCACTTATGATTGTACAGTAAAAATCATTGCAATTAACAATATAAAAATCAGGGATACTTCCTTAACCACTGATTTTATTAAATGCACTTGATATTTAGACGTATCTGTTATTGAAAAGCAAAGTGATTTGAATTAAATAAAATACGTCAAACTCATAACTCTACCTTTTTTCTCTCTCTTTCCTTTTTTTTTCCTCTATAGATTTTTTTCTCCGCACTAAACCAATTTTCAGATAGGAAAATCTTGTTTATTTTTAAAAAAATGCTTCAAACCACTAATACATTTAGAATAATTTAAAAGAATACTGATTTATCGTCATTTTTTTGGTTTTATTAATGTTTTAAAAAATAGTTTGATTAGTTTAAAAATACGCAGTAAAATGACCTGAACAGTTCACCGTTAAAAGAAAGATTTATTCAAAGTCAAGAAAGAAAAGGAAGCGTACAAATTTTCAGAAAGATGTTGAATGTAAACATACCTATCTTCATTTTACATTTCAACACAAAAAATATTTAAATCATGATAGACAGTATATTTTCTTTCATAGTTATAGCACTGAACAAAAAGACAATTCTGCTTTTCTTCTCTTTCTCGATTTTCAGATAATGTGATTTCTATTTTTGACCTAAGTGTATTGCAACATACTCGAACTTCTAGCTCCGAGGGGTTAAAATCAAAACAAAACAAAAATAAATCGCAGGACTTTTTTGCCGTTAAGCTTGCGAGTTTATTTGGTCGGATGCGCACCAAACGGAATGCAAATAAGGAAGCTTAGCAAAACGAAGTGGAAAGGCCTCTTCTTCTGTAACGCAACAACGTGGATTTTCTTTTCCGCGATCTACAGCCTGGGAATACAGCAATAACTTTGTGAAACTTACCCTTGGCACGAATAAATTCCCTCGAATTTATACAAAATAGGCTTGAAGAAGCATTTGAAAAAGGTCACTTACGAACTATATATTTTTTCGCTGCATTTGTATTGGATGTTGTTGGATAAATATGAATGATTTTCTTGCCTTTTATATGGAATATATTATTTTAGGAATGTTGTAAGCGTAGTTTTCTTAATTATCTTTTTAAAAAATATATGATTGCTTTGGGAAACATTAATGTACTTTTTTTATCAATGTGTGTTTCACATTTCATTTTGCATATACATCCTATTTTAGTTGTGGTTCATTTTTATATGGTGATTTTGAGTAGGTTTATATTGCATTTCTCATAATTTTCGCTGTGCGTGTGTATTTTTTAGACTTATTGTCCTTGCATTAAGAATTATTAATGGATATTAAATTAATTCTCCATTCAATGGTTTTCTAAAAGAAAATCATTTAATAACTCTTTATCCACTGTGGAGGACGTATATATACGCTTTTCTCAGACGATACCGTTAATTGCTCCAGGTGTGTATATGCGCTTTTTCCAATTACGGATGTTCACATTACGCTTCTATCTGTAAAGCTACCCTGGAAGATTTTGAATGCAACACAATGATCATGACAGTGTTTACGAAGGGTTTCATAGAAAGTTTATTCATTTAATCGTTTCCTTCCGCGGTGGCATTGGAGAGCGAATCGTGCCACGCTTTCTCTGCAGATCAGAGTTAATATCTTCATACTACAATTAGTTTTAATATTTATTTCTTGAAAAGTCCGAAAAATTATGAAAAAGTTAATTCAATTCTGTCTGTAAATATAACTTCATTTATTTTTTCCGATTTTATGAAAACAGCCTTTAAGTATATTATTAAAATAATATAAATCTCTTAATTTAGAAGGGAGAATTTATTCATCAACATCAAAAATAACAAATTAATCACACTGACTTTAAGACGTAAGTTTTAAAATAAATGACCCAAATCTAAGATTTTTTTCAAAATGACTGTGGTGCAGTATATTTTAAGGTGCATGTCGCCAACACTAGTTATCCCAAAACGATGGATCAAATACCTAACACTGATTCAAAAAATGAGCAATACTCTTTAAAATTGCATTAAAATTAATGATTTTGCATTTGCACTTGAATGTATATAAACAAGCAAGCAATGTATGTACAATGTATGCAGATAACATATGAAAATTTAATTGTTTAATTGTATTATTTCTGTGCACATCATAGTAAAAAATATAATCATTATCTATTTTAATATTTAAATATAAGAAAAAAACACTTCCTTGACTATTAAATACTTTTACAAACAAATATTTAATTTTTTAATAAATGAGTTTCTCATACACTAAAACTCAAATTAATTAACGTGTATTATCAAAAGACTCTTTGAGAGGAATAAAATTGTTCCTTTATCTTGCTAATAAAAGATATGTGAAGGAGACATCGAAAGATCAAAGTAAAGAGTTCCAGTAACAGAAACGAATCCCCATAGGAATCCCTATGTAACTAAAGATTCCGGAACAAGAATAGAATGACATATGAGACATAACTAATTATAACTAACCGATAGATTCCTCTTATTTATTGATCATACGTATAGATGTATTCAGTAGATATAAACATAGATATTACATACATTTATTGCAATTGAATTTGCTTGTAATTTTTGAAAGACTTTGTGTTGTATCCCTTTTGGATGAGAAGTATCGCGTTTACTAAAAATGTGTTGTTTATTATATAGTCTCTGTTTTATAAATTATACAATAGAGAATTATATTACAACGTGATTTTATTGACCCCCACCCCATCCATTAAAACTCACAATTGTAAACCGAGATTTAAGACAAAAGGGTTATTCGATTAAGTAATTTTCTTTCATTCTCTGTTCTAAGCCATGGAAAAATTCATAAATTGGATAAAATTATTATAAAAGCTCTGCAAATCTTAAGAGTATTTTCGCAAGAATAAATATTTGGAAATGAAAAAGTTTTGATTATTTCTTTCGTATGGGGTTTATATATGTTGTAGGAATAAAGATATCTAAAAAAAAGAATTATTTTACATTAAATAAATCATAAAAGCTATCTTGCAAAGAAGAGTTTTAATCTCTAAGGGTATATATATGTGTGTGTGTGTTATTTGCGTACCAAATACCACTATTACAAGTAATGTTTAAGATTAGGATATTAATTTTGAGTTAAAAGAGTGAATTAGTGTTTGTTAACGTCGTACTATAAAGTAACACAAAGGGTACTGATGACGGACTTCAATATTTTTGAACCTCGGTCAAGTGAAGAGGATCACACCTTAGCTGGCTTCCTCTCTTCCATTTTTCCACCACTCCATCAGATGAATAGTGTGTACCAAACAGCATAAATCATTGATTCATAAAAACCAACTTTTTCTTATACTGCATCGAATAATCTTTTAAGCCCTTCAGGACCAACGAAAGGAGAAAAAAATGTTTCCACGTACCCGTACACTCTAAGAATGTACGAGACTGTGCTCGAGAGTCTCGAGCGTGCACGAGAGTACATGAGATACGCATGCACGAGATACGAGACACGAATTTCACTGTTAAGCCTAACTTCATTGAAAAATCCATACATAATCTTTAATTATGACATTCTGAGTATCCTTCTATATGGTAGTCTTCATGAGAACTTAAATAAATTTGTGACATATTTTCCAATTTTTTGGGAGTGGCAAATATTTTTTTTTTTACAATCTTAAGGTACATGGGATGACTGAGGTCTCCCCGGGACCACTTTTGTTCCAAATTATATTCTATAATAAGGCTACATCTCTCCCCTGTGAACGACTTAATGGCTTAATTGCTGTGTTGTATTATGATTTATAAATGTAAATGAAGAGAATATTAAAAAGAACATCTGCGACCTCAATTATATGAAGTTAAAGCTTCGAAAAAAGAAATGATCAATCAAATAAGAACTTGGTGAAATAATAAATATTAATCACAGTTGTGAAATGAAGTTTGAGAAAAGCGAAGAACATGAAGCGTTTGAGTCGAAAGTAGCATTTCCAAATTCTACTTAAATAGCTCCACTAAAAAGAATATGAAGCCACAAGAGTATAAGACGCATTGCGCACTGTCAAAAAGAAATAAGCAAGAAAAAGTACAACATGGTATTTGTTGATCTTCAACTTCAGTAAAACTACAATAACTTGAACAAAATATGAGAGTTTTGCCAGTCAGTATCATTCTTGTAATGTAAGCGTAAAGTGTCTGTGGTTTGTGTCCTTTATTAAAGCTATGAACATTTAAAGCATTTTACTACAGTTTGATTGGATCGTTTCTCAAATTATCAAAGAAAATAGTTAAGTCCTTAATCCTTACTAAGAATACTTTCTCTTGATTAAATTATTCACTGAAATTACGATTTTTATCCTTTTTTAACCATGAAAAAAATGATTGGGGTGATTCCGTCACCCTACTTCACCACTAATGTTAGTATCGAGAGCGCGATTTTTGCCTGGTTAAATTCATACTTTTTCTTATATAAGTATGATTTCAAGGAGGATTATAGAAGTGAATTTTCTTTCTTATACCAACCAAAGACGTTTATTCACAAAACGACTGGAAAACACGACATACACTCTTCGGGATATCATATATGTTTTTTTTTACTGCTCCGTGTTCGAAACCATTCCGAAGACAAATGGCAAACGTGAGAACCATTGAAGCAAGGTAGGGAATAAAATATGTGGCACTCTCATGTAAGCTAAACTTTTATGATCTTGTGCATCACCAAACTTCTTTTATAGTCTTAAATTCATTTGGGGAGGAACTTCGATATTTCTATTGAAAATTTAATGATGCTTTTACTTAAAATTTACTGCCGATTCTTACGGTCATTTAATGTTTCATCTTATATCAGAAATGAAACATTTTAGGTGTAAACAGCTTCAAAATATACTTTCCGTGTAGTTTTAAATTATCTGCATCCTTTTGTATTCAACAACCGGTTATATTTATCAGATTGATTCATTGCAAGCATAGTAATTACACCAGTTAATATTTCAGATAGAAATAGTTTTTTCAACGTGTACGTTCAATAAAAGTATGATGCTGTTCTTTGAACTTCATAATTAATCATGTTTTCCATTCACTTTGAAAGTTTTAAGAACACATATATTGCAAACATAGTTTTTAACGTCTTATGACTTAGGGGTTTATATATAAAATGCACTGCTTCCAAAAGAATGGCCCTTAAAGGAAAATATACTTCAAATTCAAATTTATCGTATAAACAGCAAAAATAAGAGCTATAGTAACTAGACATAAACGAGAAATAACAATATCGTTTTACTTGAATACGAAGAAATCACTCTTTGTTTTCAAGTTTATTAGTTTTTGCCATGCCCTCTTGCAAAAACTACTTCCACGAAACAAACAAAATTGGAATCTCTTTGTATGTCAGTTAATGTGGCTGTTGCATGCTGTTAGAATTCATCTGGTGTTGACATGTATGGTGTACACTGGGTCAAAGTTGCTTTCCAATTATCGTTCACATGTGTTCGACGGACTACAAATCATGAAAACAAATCAGTAAACACAGTTGGGTAATTACTTAGACAATGAGAAATGATTGAATGCCATTTGATACGTGCTACGTGCGTTTCCAAATGAAACTTACCCACTAGTAGCATTGAAGTAAGGGATGATATCAGGTTTCACAAACTAAAAGATATTGGCGGTTGTTGAATATACAGGCCTGGTAATGCATATTTAAGGTTGCAGGAGTAAAATCCAACAGCACCTTAATTTATAACTGTACCTGAGGGACCAGTATGATGATGCATAAAGCAAGAATCATGCACTTGTTTATTATTATGCTACTCGGATACGACAAACATGTTTTAGTAAGCAGAGTTACAATTCATCTATAAAGGCAATGTTGTACCATTTGTTTGACCATGTACGATATAAATTTCATTATCTCATCCACTTATGGTATGTAGGTAAAAAAAATCACAATAATGAATGTCTTACTGAAATTCCTTCCACATCGGCTGACGCAGATTGTTGTGTATAAGGCAATGGTTATTGCATCAAGACAATAGATGCTGCCATGGGATCCATTATTGCCATGCGAATACCATACCTATCTTCTCTATCGGTGTCATGAGGAGGTTGGTGCATTCATTGGTTAATGCTCGATTCATTCCACTGCCCCTCCATTAATTCTGTATTCGCGTCACTGTAACGTGAGTTTATCGAAGAAGAAATTGGATTTCTCCGAATAAAAATCCTCTAACTCTCGAAGTCGCAATCCTTTCCACGTGTGCTGGACTCATTTTTGTATTCTTTGAAGAGCTTAGCTTGCAGAATTATAGAAAGAGAGACAAATCAATTCCAGTATGTAAAAGAATCATCCTGTTATTCATTTAAAGTTTGTTTGCAGATGTCACTGCTACTGCAAAATATTTGCATGCATTCTGCAATCCTGATGATTATCATCTGATATTGAAGATATCGTATGGTACATGTGTCGTAGTCTATCACTACCCCTATGATTATTAACTCCCCTTCGCGTATTATCAATATCTGAATATGTTGGTTCCATAATTAATTACAACTAAATTAATAAATCAATCTTATTTATTGACCTTTCTTAATAGAGAAATACACAAATATTATTCAAACTTTAAGAGCAACAAATTACAGTGGAGTGCGAGAAGAATCTGATTATGAACGACGGAATCCTAACTGAATTCACGGAGAATGACACATACAATCAAGCTACACATTTATATTTAATTTACGAAAATAACTGACCTGATACAATTTTCTTAAGGCAGGTTTCTCTAATTCTGGATTGCTTTAAGGAGCGGCTTCAATCTTAGCTATTTTTCAGTTCCGTCCCGAACCGAATTAATAAATACTTTTCAATAGTCTTCTCCCGACGAATATATTTCCACTAGATAAACTACTCTCTCAAAATCACCCTCTTAATCAACCTCGTTCTCTTCATTTCATTTCTCCCTTTTATATCTTTTTCGAACTCGCTAAACCCGAAATTATCTCGTTTGCATAAGTCACACTTTTTGGCTCTCGGCGGAGATTGTTTGAAATAAATAAAATATTTAAAGATTCGAGAGAAGGTTAGTGAAACGCGTAAGCACCCGTCACACGTTTCCCACCTACTGGATGCTGATGTACCATTTTGGGTGATCAATAATATAGATAAGGCAGCTAGATGATATGATGCTTAGTCAAATATTGATTTTAAATTGATAATGTTGCATTATTATAATGTTCCTATCGTTAATTTTTTTTATTTTAGCTAAATTGTTTTGGGGATTATTAAAACAAATAAAATATATGGTTGGAATTATAAATATATCGCATTTTTAGCAAACTACTGCGTATCATATTACTATAAATTTATTTAAGGGCAGTTTTAATTAATTAAAATTAATTCTAAGACCAATTTTACATTTGTTAAATTAAATTTTGGCACACATTTTTCACTTACTTCTGATAAATTAAATTGTTCCACTTTTTTTATAGTTATTTCATCCTTCTTCAAAACTTGCACATGCGTTTTTCATTTTTCAGTAATAATCAAATAAAATAACCAAAATAAAAATTTACATTTTTTTTTACTTGGTTTTTAGAAAATTTAAGAGTTTTTTCTTCAAAAATTTAATTAATTCTCGTGTATAAATATAAATACCTTACGCAGATTATAAATTTACGGTCAAGAGAAAGTTAAACAACATATTTCTCATAGTCTTTTTAAAACTGTACACTTGCTAAATGCAGTTTTTCCTCATTTAATAATAGGGAGAAATGTGTAGTTGAATGAGAAAGTAAATGTGGTAATACCAAGGACTTGTGTAATTAAGATGCAGTTAACTTTCTTAATGCACCCTAACCTCAATTGTCCAAAATAAATAATCCACTTTAAGTATTGTAAATACTTTTTTCACAAAAAGAAAAAAAATTGACCGGCTTGTTTAGGTTCCTTTTCAAAAGTAAAACGTTTCTTTTTATGTTAATTAACTTGCAATTACACAGAAAGAAATACAAGTTCCTATTCAAAGAAAATTCTTTAACGTGATGGTTAATATTCCGTAAAGACTTTTGTTGCTTAAAATCTTTGAAAATGTTTTTAATTATGTAGTTAAATTATAATGATACCTTTCTTTTAAAGTATAATTTAAATATATTTCTCTTTTAAGGAGTATTAAAAGCATTTTGTATTTCTGAAAACCAAAGTTAACCATTTTTTTCCGTTGAATTTCAATGGTGCTTAAATATAACAATGCCACTCAAGGTTATATATAACTAGTTTCGAGATTTGATGTATGAGTCATCCTGTCTTAAATCAGATTATTCATTAAGATTCTGTAAAAAATTACTTTAAAAAGCTAGTTTGTATTTTTTTTCATATCGTTGCCCATTTTGAAAATATATGAAAACTGTTTTGACAATATTTGACATTCTTATTAAATTTAAGAAAAGTTGTTGTTGCCGTCGTGTCCTTCCTGAAGGGAAGGAATGAAAGTTGCCAGAGCCTGGGAGACAGGTTGGACTTCTTAATAGATGGCGACACCACCTATCTCCACCTCCCCAATTTAGGCATGGAACTGGAGGGAAGGGAAATATTCTCCAGCTACCGGCACTCGTGGTTTCTGCTGCGACCGCCCACAAGACTTTCAAACCCACTGATTTAACGAGCATGTACTCCGTGTATACTCGGTGGTATTTGGTGGCGATGCTCTAACCACTAGGCTACCCACGGCCAATTTAAGAAATAAATTTCTTAAGTTTGTCGTGACCTTTAATTTGTGAAGTTTGAGACACTGAATGAGAACAGACATTGTTATAAAAGTAAGTTTATTTGGTTTATTAATTTACTATCAAGCAAGATTGTAAGCCGAGGGAATAGTCAAATTAAATGGCTGCCTCAAATACCTAAGACAAATAATTAAGTCTTGAATGGGATCCGATGAAACAGCACTCACTTATTCTAGCCCGGGTAAGCTGAACATTCCGATCTAAAGTTTGTCAAGTACACCAAGAGCTTCCGATATTCACTTCGCAATACTCACTATAATAACAGACTAACGACTAACTCTAACACTCCTTTTTCTAGGGTTTATATATAAGCAGCACTCAAATTAGCATAACATCGAGTTCACTTTACGGAAGACGGTTTTAAACTCAAACCACATTTAAAGTAGTATTTTTCCCGAAGAGAATTAGCGAAAGGGCGCGAATAGGTCCCATCACAAGTTTACTAAGTATACTATAATTTTGGAGAAAAAAAATCAGGAAATTCACTCAACGGAACTTCAAGATATTGGAAATACAATGAGTCACTCAAGTCGCTTATTAGACATTTCTTAAATTCTTGAAAATGAAACGCGACTAGTAACTTGGATTCTTTTTATCTGACGGTAAAAATAATTAACGCATGCAAAACTCTTTTTGATGTATTAAAAAAAAAAATGAAAGCTCTTCAAATAATTCGAAAATGACAAATAATGATGTGTTTCATAGTGTGGATTAATGATCTGTAATTGCTTAGCAATGAAACATAAATATAAAAATTCCATGAAAATTTATACTCTGAATAAATAAATTCACCCTGATTTTTTTTATCACTCCAATTATTCAAATAATATTCCATAATAATGGTGATTTATTTCCCGTTTACAATTATATCACTAATTACTGATCAATTAGATCTCATTATTTCAAAGCTGGAATAAGCAGATATTTGAGAATACATTCTAAAGAACTGAAATCTAAAAAAAAAATTGATTTAAGGATAATTAAAAGAAAATTTAAAAATTCGTGCAAACCAAATCATTAATTCAAATTTTCGTTCTTTATTCTCAGAAAATGACTGTATGGTTAAAATAAGATAACTCGATCTTATTTTTAAAACTATATATATATATATATATATCTGTACGCGTCTTTAATTTCGGTTCTTTGGGTAATATGAAATTGAACAAAATGTAATTTTGAATAAAAAGAGAATTTACAAATAAATCAATAAAGTTTCGGATTTGATTATTAATTTACATTCAGGGTCTCAAAGGTTATGGCTGTGGTAACAGGATTCTTGGTGCAAAGTTTATGAGTAGCATTGTTTCCGTCCTGAAGTTATAAAAAAATAATGATTAGAAGGGCTGATACGAAATAGATTTATCCTCAAAGTTTTATCACTGGCGTGAAGAGGAAGTTTGGAGAAGGGGTTCATGTTTCGTACTCGTCACTTTGTCGTAACCTGGAGGTTTCTCGTGTAATTTGGGACACCGAATCATCAGACATTTTTGTAAAAATAATCCCTTTTATTTCAGTCTATTCAACTTATGTTCAATTAAGTATTATAAACCGAAGGATCAATTTAATTTAGTTCTCTATCTGAAACTTATAAGACAATTAATTATATACTTTTCAGAGTTTAATCCGGTAGTACAGCCTTTGATCTCCCCTTGGTTGGCTATATTCTAATTAAAAACTTCTTCCCTTCCACATTAACGTTTCCGAAAGGCAATCCTTCAATCTCCCTTGAATGATAGCGAAAGGAATAACTCTGCCACACTCATTACCAGGGTTTAAATATTACTCAAATTAGTTTTAAATTAAGTTCTCTCTACGTAAGGCGGTTTTAAACTCAAACAAAAGTTAAAGAATTTCCCCAAGAGGCCGTGGATAGAACCATCACAACTTTATCCAATTTTAAAATCACGAGAGCCGTTGCAAATAGACCTAGTGTTACTTCCCATGTGCAACATAAACAGATATTCAATGAAACAGCTACTTACACGAATTATATTCTCATTTAAATTTCATGAAAGTAAAAATGTGCAAATGATCTTGCTTCTTTGCTTGCATTTTTCTGTAATCTATATACATTTCTAAATCTCAAAATCAAGAAATTTAAATTAGATTCAAATTGAACAATTTGCTTAACAAATCGATTCGAGACTAGAAATTGAATTCCAATTTGCTATCGACAGGAATTCTTAGATTCTCTCACATTAGGATTGAAGCAACAACAAAAAAAAAGAAGCAATCTATCTTCTTTTGTTAAAATACAATATTACTTCTGTTTCCAATCAGCCATGGAATAACATGACAAACTAACCCAAGACAAAAGTTTCTCTAGCTATTTGTTCCACGACGACCTCCAGAGTCACTTTCTTTGTGTCGGGGTTGTAATTACTTCGGCCCAAAGTAATTGTTTGAGTCCCCTGAATGCTTCTGGAGTTCCACCGCCATCTTGTTTTTGTCTTGGTGTAACAGGATAAACCGAAAGCACACTGCGATCATGTAAAGGGGCATGCAATTTCTTTGTTTTTTTGGAATGGTAGTGGTTTAATTTTGACCTTTCTTCTCAGAACTTGAAGACAATACTTAGATCAGAAGAAGGCCGTTCCGGCTCTAACTCTTTTGGATAGAAAGATTTCGAAGTAAAGGCTTATAACAATTTGAGTCGCATGCATGATTTTGGCAAATATAATATGAAAAAGCAAATATTACTAGATTAAATATGCATGAATCGGATGTAATTCCTCAGTAATTGAAATTCTTCAGTAAAAATTCTTTCTTTTTAAAATAATTACAGGAGATAATAAAAATTTTGACATGAGTTCTAATGAAATATTATCCAAACATGCTACATTTTTAAAACAATCAATTTCCTTCTAATACCTAATTTTAAATCTTGTTATTAAAGCATTATCATTTTGTAAACTTGATTAAAATTATTAACATTCCTTGAAATCAATTTACCTTTCCATACTTCAAAGTACTTAAAATTTCTTCTTTCTGATAGATATCAAATATATATATATATATATATATATATACCTAAGTTATATATATCTACAAAGAAATAAGAATTTAGTTTCTTACCGTACAGGAAAATATAGCTATATTTATAAAAGTAAAAATAACAATGCAAATAT
This sequence comes from Trichonephila clavata, assembly GCA_019973975.1. Taxonomy (NCBI): domain Eukaryota; kingdom Metazoa; phylum Arthropoda; class Arachnida; order Araneae; family Nephilidae; genus Trichonephila; species Trichonephila clavata. Next base: position 46,591 of record BMAO01025462.1, read on the forward strand.
TAATGTTTATCATAATTTTTACCTTCTTTACTTAAAATTTCTTTATATACTATTTTTCTTAATTTGTATTAGTTATAAACATGATATACAGATGGCGCTACAGATATAGATAGTTTCCTGTTAACTGCCTTTAAACACAGAACATCTCTTCTTATTTATTTATCTGATTAATTTGTTTTTAACTTTGTGTTTACGAAGTTTTAGGTTAGCTCTTTAATTTATGCTTGGTTTTTTAAATTTTTCTATTTCCTATTATTTCCATTTATATAATATTTATTCAAATTAGTTTTATTAATTAACACCTTACTGTTTGGGTACACGTTAAAATTTCCGCCCCAAGTTATTATGAAACATGCTTTATAATCTTCGTTTTTTCTTGCATCACTATATGCAAACTTCCTGCTAAGGGAAATTAGGATTCCATAAAGCTAGCCTTACCCTACTAAACAGTCCTAAGGACGTCACATAATAGTTTTCTGTTTCCGACGTATATTGTTTTGTCGTTGTTCTGGGCTGTATTTCAGAATCAAACCTTCCTCTTTTTTATAAGATGTTTTTTTTTATCCATCATTCCTTTTATATATAATACATATACATATGTGCGTGTTAGGGAGATGGAGGTTGCATGATTATTTTTTAGTTAATCTAGGTGGTGGTTTTTGTATAGCTAAAGAATTGAGTTATTTTCGCTTGTCTTTTGTAAATAGTTTTAAATTTTTTTCGTAATATATTTTTATTTTATGAAACTCTCTCACAAATAAAATGTCTCAAAATATTCGGCGGAAAAATACGCAAAAAATGTGCCACATATTTATTATTTTAATTTATAACAAAGTAAGATATATTGAGATAAAATGTTTCATGCAATAAAATGCGTCAGTATAATTACATTTGCAAGATAGATCTTTTTTCAGTTGATACAAGTAGTTATTCAAAATGATGATATAGTTAATTTTCAGTGGGATGTACATTTATATAAATTGAACATATTATTTAAAAAAAATTGCTTCTGTTTTTGGAAATGAAAAAAAAAAATTCAATTTTCATTGAATAAATTTTAATTATCAGGGAACAGATAGCAACTGTGAAAATTTAAAGTAATTTCGAGACAAAGCAGTTCTTATGGATATATCCAAAGTACATACACATAAACAATTAAAGAAAAAAATTGAATAATTTCTTAAGCAAGAATTCCATAAAAACACGTCTGCAACTTCAGAATGCTAACTTTTCTGAGTAATTTTTTAAATGCGTGTAAATGATGTTTGAATAAATATATCAGATATAAAACTTTAAATTTATTTCAAAATTTTCTTCAAGACTTTCAATTAATATAAATGCATAAATTTTATTTCGGCAAACATAAAACACATCACCTTCTACTTTAATATATGAATTTAGTAAAAAATTATTCATTTGATTTTATTTCAGCATTATGATTTATCCAAATAATATTTAAAACCAAAATAACAATCTTAACTTTTTTTGAACAGCAATAATTCTAAAACAATTTTTAATAAACATGTTCCTGAAGTACATTCTATGAACTTCATAACCGAAATATGTAAATCCGGAAGAAAACTAGTTCATCTTGGAAACATTTCATTACATATTTTTGAATTTGAAAAATAATTTGAATAAGTACATAAATGCATCAAATATACAGTTTTCGTGGTGAAACGGTTTTAGCTTTCAATGTTTTAAAATGCTAGACCATAAATTTAAAGCAACGAAAAAAATTCAGCTATATTCAAATAAATGTATTTTATTGTGCCCGAAACCTGAGTTGGCATCTCGTAAGGTTCTGCGTTGGCAAATTAAAAAAAAATTGAACTTCTTAATTTGCTTTATGTGTCTATTAAAGCATAAAATATGACCTTTAAATGAGAACTCATCTAGGAAGAATAGAGAAAGGAAGCATATTTAATACGATGAAGTTTGAAGAATTCTGTTTGAACTTCTAAATCAATCTTCATATTTCAGTAAATTCTACAAATTTAAGAGTTTCGTGGCATGTAGGCAGTATTTTCATTTTTCTTTGCATTAATCCGTAGACTGGAAATGCAAAGGGTAAAACTGTAGCTTCATTTGAATATATGTATTGTTTTTTCTGGTCTGGTGGTTCGTAAAGTTCTAAGTTAATACCAAATTTAATTTATGCTGCGTTAACTGTGTCTTTAACTTTCACTGGAATGAAGTCACTTTTATACTTTTCTATCAAAACTGAATTTTGAAAAGGTTAATGCATTCCTCCTTTGATAAATTGACTTCGTTGATTCTTTATCTAGTTATTTAAACAATGTATCTCAATACTAAGCGTCCTTCTCTTTTACTTGATATTTTACCACATATATTCTTCTACATAACAGAGCCTACATGGAAACAGTTTTAAATTTCTTTCTGGGATAGTATACGCAATGAAATTCTTTCCTAGATGCAACAAACTCACTTTCTTAGCGTTGATGCAATAACTTAAGGAAACTAGAACCTTACTTGAAAATTAAATGTAACATAAATTATGATGAATGGATACATTTCTTTACTTAGAACACATTCTAAAAATTGCATAAAAATGTGTAAAGTTGAAATATCTTTACTGCTCTAAAACCTCACTTATGTACATCACCTTATATCTTTTGCCTTATTTGTTATACACATTTTCAACTCTTCTTTTAAGTTATCCAAAAAAAAACATTTTAAATAAAAATATTACACTACAAATTATATTAATACATCTTTTATATACATGCTTATATAGTTACGTTGTTTTAGATAAGAAAAAGGATATATATTTGTAACGGGTACTATTAGGGTTCATCTACTAATCATCTTAGTGAGCTATTTCCAACTGCAGTTATAGTTTAAAACCATCTTCCGTAGTGATGACTTTATTTTATTCAAATATTACTACTACTTAAACTTTAGCGTTGGATGTGTGAGGTTAATCGTTAATCTTTGATCGTTAATCTAAAGAAATTGAAATCGAAGAATAAGAGAAAATAAACTGTGTGACTGGGAGGTCGCACATCCTGACATTAATATTCGTCTTAGAATCCACAAGGAGTTGTGGAAGTAGATAACTTGGAGCTGACTGAGCTATCAAGGTTCGAAAAGATAGTTGCAAGGAGTTCAGACTGATGCTAAGTGATTTTCAATAACCTTATATATCAGATTAAAAGTTAGGATTTCCAATTTCTCCTAGAGTTAAGATATATAGTGGCATATTTTCATAAAGTTTTAATGATAGAATAAAAGTAGCTATCGTGTCTGCTTCTTCCCCGAAACCTCTTACACCCGCGACACATTTTCCTTTTGAGACTAATATTTTCAGAATATATAGTTTTTTTTCTTTTTTAAACATACGTATTTATTGTAATTGATTGACTGATTGTTTATTTAGTTCTCCTTTTGAAACAACTTTAGAAGGCTGATGTAGATGGACCTCGTAATTATGAGCTTTGGTCAAATGACGAAGAAGACATCTGAGCTGTCACTCAAATCCCCAGATTTTTGCACCACACAGATGAAAATGAGTCTCGATAGAGTCAACGTCCCTCTGTACAGTAGGACTTCTGTAGCAACATGACTCGATGGAAATAACGCCGATTGCGAGTTCATAACCATGGCTACTCAGCTAACAAGTCCATATTTTAACTTTTTAAGTACTTCAGAAAATATTATAAGTATTATAAATTTTCTGGTATTTTAAACTTTATCGCTTAATATTTATTTACCTTAAACACGTTTAAAATACACTTAAAAACAAGTTTTAACTTACATGTCGGCTCGATGGTTCAGATTTAGTGCACCCGCTTCGTAAGTCTAAGAATGCTGGTTTGATCCCGATTGGTGTCGATAGGTTTTCTAGATGTGAAAATCGTAGGCACACATATTATAAGATAATATATGTCATTGATCCCTTGAGTATAAATTTGGCTCTGGTACTCTGGGGAAAATAAAGTTGTGGCAAATAATTCAGCCTTCGATAAAAGCTTGAATTAAAACTTATTTTTGCACCCAAGTTTCGTAACGAGTGCCTCCACGAAAATGTTTCTCACTTTTGCCGTGTCTGCACAGAGGCTAAGTTGCTAATATGTAGTCTCCATTGGGGAAAACTATTCATAAATGCAATCACATTCCTATTTATGTAAATTGCAATGAAATATGTTAATAGATAAGATCGTAGAAGTTTATACATAGCTATGTTTAATAATGTACAGCTTTTTCATTCTTAAGAGCATTTATATTTTTTCCTTTATATTTACACAGTCTTTTTAATAAAACTGGAGTAGCTCTATTACATTAATTATGCAAATGGTGAAAACATAATATAAATTTGAATAATACATCATTTTAGTTCCCAAAGCCAATTTAAAATATTTTATGCTTAAACGTGCCTTTAAATTAATTCGATGAAGAAATTTTGAAAGCATATTTTAAAAAACCTTTATGGTCGACATAAAGTCCATAACAAAAATTAATAACTAAACTAGCTTTCATGGCCCGGCGTTGCACGGGCTTTTACCGAGGGTATAACTTATCCCCATGTTAATTTCCTTCTTTCTTTCTGATGCCTTCACTTTTATGTGGGTGTAACGCGTACGATGTGAGTGCCCGCCCCTTGAGTGCGTATCATGGCTTTCTCGTTTAACATTTTCCCTTCTCTTCACAAAACCAGCACATCCAATAATATTTTTCGAAATTACTGTGAATTCTTTGTTTCTTTCCTCTCCCCAGGCCCGGCGTTGCACGGGCTTTTACCGAGTGAACAACTTATACATATATAATCCCCAGGGGAATTTTCTTTTTCCCTCATGTCGATAGCACTTATGTGTGTGTATGCGCGCGTTGTCAGTAATTTCTTTAACTATGTCATTAAAACTCCCTTTTTCGAAATTTGTTCTTGTGTTGGTGTGGTAATTAGGAGAGAAGGGTGAAAGCTCAGGTGTCGTCCTCGTCACTTGACCATGGTTGAAAATTCAATGTCCGTCGCCAAAAACCCTCGAGTAGGTGAACAGTGCGACTTTAAAAATAACTCACTCACTTTTGAATTCTTTCGTTGCAATTTTTTAGCCCCCCAAAATGAAAACGTAGATTTCTTAAATATAATTGTATGTTGAAAAAAGACAGAAAAGTTGAAATTTTTCAAATTACAAAATTTCACTACTACTTTAAATCTTGAAGAAAAATTCAGAGGATTTTTTGAAATGTTCGACACACGGGAAAAAAGTTTCATGCAATTATCTTTTTTCAATGAAGAAATTATTAAATGATTAAGTTAAGTGTTTTGAGTGTTTTATTATAATTCTTTCAAAAACTGAAACGTAACATTGACCTTCACTAATTCTACCGCGCATGCGCAAAAAACTCAAAAAATCTTCCCAGTGTTTTTTTAAATTTTTCATGATCGCAAAAACGATACTTTACGAAAATCACAAAAAAAATTTTAAAATTCGTAATTTTCAAGCAATTTTTTCAATCTTCGTACAGATTACAGATGATATTTTTTTACACACGAAAAAAAGGTTTCGTGCGATAATTTTAATAAATGACGAAGTTATTCCACGCTGAGTAAAAATTTGGTCTAATATTTAAAAAATCGCAGAAAAAAAGTTTTGGTCATTTTATTTTTTAAATGAATGGATCTAAAAGAGAAAGGCTTGAAGTTACTTAGTGTAGAATATCGATTTCATAACACGAAAATAAATTCATACACAACGATTTAGAAATAATGTTCATAAAAACTCATAAAACTATTCTGATGCTTGATTTAAAAAAAATCATTTATTTTATAATAAATAGTTTTTAGGAATCTAAAATAATGAAATAATTTTCAGGTTTTCATTAATCAATCAATCGTTACTTAAAGTTAGCTTAAAAATATCTCTAGAACGTATTTTTATCCTAAATAATAGGCGATATACTTTTTATTAACAAATAAATAATTTAATAATAAAATAATAGAAACATTCCTTTGATTTAAAAAAAATATATTAATTTAAATCCATTATCAATAAATACTAATAAAAAAATTCTACAGATTCTACAGATAATTCTTGAAACGTTTGGGTGTTTGATTAAACATATGTAAGTGTTAAAAATCCACTTTTGGGGGAAAACCTAGTTATATGCTAACATTCACTGAAAAAAATATTCAAAAAAAAAAGAATACTATTTGATAAAAACATTTAATTTTTTTAATTTTAATTTTATAGTTTTTCATTCCACTCTGTGTTAATTAAATTATTTAAACACGTATCTGCGAAAAAAAGTATATTATAAAAAACTAAATTATTAATTATTATTTTCTAATAAAATTGATTAAAATTGCTCATTTAGCAATTAATTGTGACATACCATTTGCTTACATAATGGCAGCACTGAAAATGAAGTAAATTTCAGATCAGTGGGGATGCAGCAAGTGAATTCAATCATTGAAGAAGTTATTCAATGCGAAGGAAAAATTGAGACTACTTTTTAAAAATTCTTTAAAAAAAAGTTTTGGGAATTTTATTTTTTAAATGAATGGATCTAAAAGAGAAAGGCTTGAAGTTAATTAGTGTAGAATATCGATTTAATAACACGAAAAGTAATTCATACCCAACGATTTAGAAATAATTTTCATAAAAACGCATCTGTTTTATCACTATTTTAAAAAATTCGAAAAAAAATAGAAAATATCGTTATTTTACAAAAAAAAACATACCGTGTCGTGGCGAAATAAATGATCTTTCCGATTCTGTAATTATTTTTTGTCTGATTTCGACACCGAAAATTAGATGACAATTTTAATATGGTGGAAAACGTAAGATTACCGCTCGGCCGAAACGGAAGGGAAGTTCCGCCAAGTAAACAACCGGCAGGAGTAAAACAATTAGGCGTTTTAAGGTTTTTAATTAATATCTTTTTAACTAATTTAAATATCGGAATATAAATGGGCAATACGGCTTCCCCGGAAAATTCCCCATCTTTTGGTACCTTCCGCGACTTTCTGCGTGGTGCGGTTCGTGAGAAGATAGACGCACATACATACATACATAGATAGATAGATAGATAGTAGATGGATACGTTTGTTTACCTTCGAATTTTAATAGTGTAGATAAAAACCTACTATGGTGAAAAATGTATATTATTTTCCAGGTGCTATGTATAAAACCAGTTTAATTTTTCTCACCCAACAAAGAAAATTAAACAAAAAGAGAAGCCATATTTCGTAAATTATGGAATCACGCATGCTTTTTATAACCTTAAAGACATCTAATTACATTTTGAAAATCCAAGACCCTAAGGCTGAGTTTTACGCGTATCAGCAATGCCAACTCAAACACACACTTTAGGAACAATTAAAACGGCTCCAAAACCTCAGCAGTGATGGTAATAATCCAATCTCTCTATTCATTGTGTATTAATTAAGGTATCTTCTGTTCATCATCACGTAATCATGGTGTATATATATATATATATATATTTGCCCTCAAACTATATTTAAGTGCATCGCTATTTACTTGGAAGGGTTTCGACAGTCAGAGCCATCTGGAATCTGTCACAGTTATTCATCAACATACTGGCGCATTAGACATTGATTAGTCACGTAACAAAACAGTTGTGATCTCTCAGATGCTGCAATTCATTCAATCATTGGCTTGTTTCTCAAGTATTTAGAGCTCATTCTCTCTTATAAATAATTCAATCTGCTGTAGAGAGGAGAGTGAAATAAATTTTTTTGTATTCTTTAAATTACATTAATTTTTAAAAAGGGAAATTTTTTAACATATATATTTGTAATTATAATAGTTTACAGGATACAGTAATACCTCTAACTTACGCGATAGATGGCGCTGAATGATAACCGCGTAAGTCAAATTCGCGTAAGTCGGTGTATAATTTCGCATATAAATATTTATAAATAATTTTTAGTTGAGATCGGAGAAGAAAGAAAATAATTATTTAGAAAAAAAAGTTTGATTACATCTTACATAACACAGATACAAAATCGAACACCGAAGTTATTTTGATGTAGAAGTTTAAAAAATTCTAGCTAGAGCCTGCAACCTCAAAGATATTTTTTTTCTCCTGCAGAATTTCCTCGTAGCGTGCAAATGTTTTTTATTCCTTGTTTTGCTTGCAAAATACCCTCTTCGTCGGAGAACATATTTTCCAAAATTTGTAGCACTTCTTAAATTAAACTAATGCCTTCTGTGTGTGTGTCTCCTTACCAAACATCATTTGATCTTCCGATTGAACTGGGTCTAAAGACGCAAGTACTTCAATACCTTGCTCTCGCTTATGCATTTCTATGATCTCATCCATTGTCAGCTCCTGATAGTCGAAATCCAGCAGTTTTTGAGCGTCATCACTTTCCACTTCTAAATTTATTTGCCTGGAAAAATCACCAATCAAATTACCAATTTCATCAGACTCTGGCACTGAATCCACCTGAGTTTCAGTGATAAAAAAAAGAAAAAGGAGCTGAAACTACGAAATTTGAAAATCGTGCAACTCAGAATTCGCGTAAGTCTAGGTATTACTGTGAAACTGTGTGCACTAAAAATAAACAGAAACATAAAAAACTTTTTTTTAAAAAATCCCCATAGAATCTAAATATATATTGGATATACTCCAATTCAAGCTATTTTTTTAATATACTGTTACATATTTTAACTGGCCTATTGGCATTTTTAAAGTAAACAAATGAAACAAAATAATCTACTTTTGAAAGGAAATAAAAAATAAAGAAAAACTCCAAGCTATTTTAAATTTATTTATCCGTCTAAATGACTATTGTCTAAAATGAAAATTTGATTAATAATTACATTTATGCAAAATAAGTCCAAACATTACGACCCATTAGAAAATGCCAATATGACATAAAAAAGGAAGAAAAACCGATGGGATTTAATATAAAAAATTAAGCATCTATGCTTTATTTAAATAATTTGAAGCTTTTGAAAAGAATATATTCAATTTTAGACGACTAATTGAAAAAGTGAAGTTTTTTTTATTAAATTCTTATTACTCTAAATGACTGTAATATGTCAAATGTCTATAATGTAAAATTATTTTGTCTTTTTATTATTGAACTACTAAATCGTTATAATGAAAATTACTTGTTAGAGAAAAGATGATTGAAATAAAACACTTTTTTAATAAACCCTTCTCCTTTAAAGAATTATTTCTCCCCAAATGCATTTCTCAACCATTACATCTTTTAGAAATACGCATTAAAACTGATTCTTTCTCTTATTTTTCAAAAAAGGTGGAGAGATCCATTCAAGAATAAAAATCATATATCCCTTGAAGCTTCAGAACTACAACAAAAAAGTCCAATATGTAACTAATGTGTTAAAGGGAGTGATATTAAAACCCAAAGTGACAGAAGCTATGATTAAAATTAAATTACGCCAAGAAGTCAAGGGAAAAATTTTTCTTTTCCCCTAATCCATTTCATACTTTTAAGACAATGTAATTAGCGTTTTTATTACATTTTACCGCATTTGCATATCATATTTCCTCATTACAAGACGGAAATGAGGAAGAAGGAAGAGAAAATGAAATTTAAGTAGAAAGCCAATGAAAAGAATCTCTCGAGTTATATTTTTTCTTTTCATTTCGCAATTAATGGTACAATATTATAGCGGACTTAATGCATATTTATTAAGCAAAAATATCACAAAAAATTTTCCTCAGCCCTTCAGATATGAATTGCATCGTTTTCAGGAGAAATAAGATTTTGATCATTTATTTGATGATTTTTCATTTACTTTCACTTCAAAATAACAATGAAATGTTGTTTTCAATTTTATTTGTATCAATTATATTATGTGTAAACAATTTTTTTTTGAATTTCTGAGCTCAAAGAGAAGTTACCGATGAAATGGACAGAATTATTAAATGGAAAATAAAATATAATTTTCCTTATACTATTAAATATCGAATTCTTCAAAAATATTTTTTTCTTTTCTCCTTAAAATCGATCAAACATCTTATATGAATACCACAAACAATATCTAAACTATATAAAAAGGAAATGCTTTCGGTATTTTCAAGCTGCTTTACGTTTAAGTACGTCAATGCATTTCTAATAAACTTAAGTCCCTTTTCTTAAGTGTGAAAAGAACGTAAAATTAATTAAATTTATTTATTTTCTAAAAATAAGGTCTAGTTCATAATGCAAAGCATTAAAAATATGAACGGTATTCCATTGTGCTTAAGAAATCCAAAAGTTTGTTTAAGATGCAAAAAAAAAAAAGAAAAAAAAAATGGTGAAAAATAAAGTAAATTAATCGTTTTTTGTTGTTGTTTTTTGTTAACGAAAGCTGAAACTAAAGAGATGATATGTTCTAATTATTTCCTGTAAAAATTAATTTCAATTTATTTTGAGCAATGTGTCACTTGCATTGCTTATTTGTAAAAATATGCACTATATTTTCTGAGTTAAATTGTATGGTTCAAAATTTATTCAAATGCTTTAGTTAACAGAAAGTGATAGTTCTCTATAAATATTGTATCCAATACCTTGTTAATGTGTTAGTGCAATTAAGTAAAATAATGACTTTATAACATTGTTTGATAGATATATCTTCAAAGTAAGTTATATATCAAATTTAGTCCATTATTATAAAATAATACCGGAAAGAATAATTACACATTTTTTCTAAATATATACTAACATAGAAAAACTGGTACATATTTCCCTTTAGTATCTTTGAGTTTATGAAATATGTAACATGAAATATATTAGTGTGTATTATTTTATCAATAAATATTCACGAAAAATATTTTTTTTTAAATTTGCTTTCACATGGTTATTATAAATTATAATAAAAACCATATAAAGGAGGGCTTTCAAACCCTCAATATGAATACACTGTACCTTTTTTTTCATCATTAGTAATTTTGTTTTCTGTGCAGCTTTTCATTTTTTCCACGACAATTTTATAAATTCTAAAAGATGTTTCTCAGAAGTTAAAATGCGTACCTGATTAAATTTTACAAATCAATGTACAAGTCTTTCTGGGTACATTTTTAATTAATAATAATAAACATGTATGTCACAAATTGAGAGGAATTAACAATAATAAATCATCTAAGAGAGTGTTTCAAGCCCATAATAGTATATTTAGCTAAAATACTCCATAAAATATTATTGAAAAGTTTTTTCTGAGTAAATTTCCAAATTTTTATGAATAGATTTCATTATTTTGGCACTATCTGATTCAGTGTTATTGAGATTAGCTACTTCAACATTCTTATGACTGGTAGCACCAATAATGAAACGATTTCAATGAAATCAATGCTTTTCAGACTTCCTAGATCTTGTTTTAGGCATAATTAATTAATATTTTATCCTTAAAAAGACAGATTTCTATCAAAACAAGAAGGTAAATAGGAAACAAAAAATCGAGACGCTACATTATAAGAAAATCCAAAAATTACAACAAATGTACGAAGTTATGCCAAATTTTACTAAAAACTAATAAACTGTTTATTGAAAAATATCTCCAGGTTCCATCATTATCTTACCAATATTATTATCAATCAATATTTTTTAAATAAATTCAATGAAACACCAAAAAAAAAAGACTAAACAAAGTATTAAGAAACCAAAACTTCTGGTTTCAATATCTAACTTCCGCTTCCCTTTTGCCAATGTCACTCGATATAAAAAAAAATTGCTATAACTTCGTAAATATTGGCAATACAAACAAAAGGAAAATTTTTGTAGACAGCAGAAAACTCAACTACTTATTTAAAATTTGAAACAAAAAATTTCGTCATTTTTATCAATATTGACATTTTTGCACTGGTCAGGCACAAAGTCTAACAGTCCAAACTTAAAACTTACATGTAGAAATGTAACATTTCCAATATTTTAAGGTCATTGTAATTGAGGTCACGAACTCAAGGCTGGCGTTGCTTTTGTAGAACCATGTACTCGGTAGATTTGTAATCCAATCCAAATACCACTGCGTACAGCGGATGATGAACGTAAAGTACTTCGAAATTCAAGGTCCTCAAGCTTGGAAGTGGGGACAATTAGAGCTGGTATACATGCTCAGATGTTCTCGACACTTTAACATGGTTCAGATCTATGAGGTCTTTCAATAATAAACCTTGCGTTGCTTCGATGGGTGAAGTTAATGAACAAACAATGCATCATTTTAAATATATTTCTATTAAATTTAGTTCAATTTATATAGCTAGGAAATGTGACACTTGAGCTTAATTTTTTTTTCCTGCGAAAAGCGCACTAGCTGGTACTCCTCCACTTATTGTAATAAGAAACTGAAATAGATTTTGCAAAAATAATTTTGTTGTGAGTTTCAATTCTCTGATTTAGTTCTGCGGTAACACGATGTAGATAACGTTTTTTTCCCGCTCGTTAGGAGCTCACGTTAGAAACTTAGGCAGGGCTGATAATGTAAATATATATAGAGAGAGCATTAAAAGCATAAAAAGAATAATGATTGGTAGAATTCATTTTTATAAGTAGTGGCATTGTTTACAGTTAGGGATAGTTATATAGCCTCTGAACTAAGCCTAGTAAGATGTAAGTAATGCACAATGCGCAACAATTTTCTTTCTAACACAAGGTTAAAACTGTAAAGTTTTGTTCAAAGCATATTTTAAGTTAGCTATATTTCAATTTATAAAAATATGTTCATATTTGTAGGTGTGAAAATAAGAGGGATATAGATAAAATTCTTGTGTAAACGAATAAAAGATATAATTTTTTACACGGTATGATTTTTGTTTCACGATTACCCATCCAAAAAATTTCTTTCTAAAATAATACTAAAATCGAGCTCTTTAACAGTACTTAGCTACATACATAGCATTTTCTATCGGAATACAGAATAGGTAAAATTTATATTTAAAAAGTTAAAGCAGTATATGTATATTTGCAAATGAGCCAGTAAGCGCAATGGAAAGGAATCTTTTTTCCCCCTCCCCTGATTTTTAGAAAGCCCGATTTCTGTTTTCAGATGTAAGTATATGGCAACAGCACTCGAACTTTGAGCTCCAGAGGCTGAAATGAAAACAAAAAAGGACCTTCTTGGCTGTTAATCTTCGAAGTTTATTTGGTCGGACGCGCACCAAACAGAATGCCAAATAAGAAGCTTAGTAAAACGAGATGGAAAGCCATTTTCTTTTGCAAAGCAGCAACGAGGATTTTCTTTTCTGGATTCAGGCCTTGTGAGTAGAGCAATAACTTTCCGAAACTCGCCCTACGGGTGCAAAGAAATGCCGGGAATCTATGAGAAATAAGCTTTTGCGAAACAGTGGAAGAAAGTCAGCTTTAGGCTGCATGCTTTTCAGTTTGTTTGCTGTCGGGGAATTTCAAATTTTTGGCGTTTTTTTACAATAGATTACATTGATGGCAAGATTTTTATACATTGTATTCATTAATTTTTATTGGGTTTTGGGGGAAAATCTTATCCTGGTATACTATAGCACTTAAATTGAGGAATAAGATATATGTTTTGTTTTTTAAATTTTATCATTTTTCGTCCAATATCATAGTCAATGAATTTTTTTCTAGAACAGTTTTCCTAAAATATAATTTAGTTTTACTACTAATGAACATTGCTTTTTTTTAATTCTTATATTTAATCTTATTTATCTTTATTATATTTATTTTTCTTCTTTCCTTTTATTCTTTTACAAATACTCTGACATTTTAAATAAAAGCACAAATAGTGTTTTGATGTTCATCACAAAGAATTAAAACGAATGGATTAAAAATTCCGTTTAAAGTTAAAATTTTATTTTCGTTTAGCTTCATATATATTAGTTATAAGTTTTTATTTTTGTAAATAAGTAATGCAGCCTTTAGTTTAATGAAATTGAAGCAAATAAGGAGATTTTTAAGCTGAAATCATCGCAGTTATAATACTGTTTTCGTTAAATTGGTCAATTTATGTTGCATGCACAGTAGTTTCAATTGTCATCTTTCATATTTTGGATATTTATTGTTCTGATATAGACACAGCAATAAAATGTATCAACGAATTCTCACCATTTTCAATAGATAACATAATAATCTAAAACAAATTTTCATTTACTAGAAATTTTGTAACGTCTGAACAATATTTTTACAAAAATTTAAAATCGTTTGGAAGGCATTTACAAGATTTTGTGCGAATTCCTTTTGATGCAGCAATGCTTATGAAGCTGTCTAAAAAGCAGTATTTGCTAGAAATATTTAAATTTAGCTAGAAATATGACGTAAGCATGACTAAAAATAAGTTCACTGAAACTTTAGCAAGTCATTTGTAAGAATCTTTAATGAAAAACTTGAAAAAATAAAGAAGAATAGAAATAGTAAAATTTGTATTTTAATTCGATTAACTTAATATGTAAATAATATATAATAATATTTTGTTTTAAATTTAAATTTAATTAAATTCTCGCTGAAATTTTTAGTAAATTTTTAGTAAAATCTTTTGTAGATTAAAACTCAGGGTTGGACAACCTTTCAGACTTCATTGGCAATCCTTTTTTAATAATAGGAGTATATATATATATACCGCTTTTTGGTATAACATGTGCAGATTAATAAACCATAAAAAAACTAGGTTTGCTTTTATAAAAGTATTAATCTTAAGTATTTCAAAAAAATTAAATGTTGTTTAGATTTAGCTTAATACAGGATTTATATAATTAGATGTCCATTTTAATGTGGCATTTAGTTTCCCCCTTATTTTACCTAAGTTTATAAAATTTTTGGCAACACTGCTAAGTTGAGAGCTGTGTTTCAATACGAGACTTATATCAAGTTCAGATGTCTCGAAAAGAAAAAAAAATTCTTTCCACGACGTATTATTTGAAATGAAATCTCAAGATGTCTATTGTTATTGTTCATTCAGCACTGTGTATTCATTTCTTTACACAGAACCAAAATTAAGGTCAAATAATTCATTTTTCAGACTCATCCTCTTCGGGAATTTAATGGATAATGTTATAATACAGTATAATGTATGCAAAATTTCTATTTAGATTACGAAAATGTATTGTAACAATTTTGTTTTATATCATGACATCAAATATTTCAGTTTTTTCATCACACTGCTAAAAGTTATTTTGAGGAGTTTTAATTAATTACCACATATTAGAGAAAATTGCAAAACACTTGTGACGGATCTGTACGGTTTCACTAACCTCCTCAATAATTCTTTCAAGTTTTATTTATTTCAACCAATCTCCACCGGGAGCCAAAGCGTGATTTATGCAAATGAGATATTTTATATAAGTTCGGGTTTCGCGAGTTAAAGTAGTAATGTGAAAGAGAAAGAGAGTAGTAAAGTGAAGAGTTAGATTTTTAAAGTAAAATGATTTGAAGCATCGGTAAATCAACACGTAGTTGTTGACTGATTTAGTGAGTAGTGAAGCGACGAGCTAAGCTGAAGAGGTAAAGATTGAAATTGGAATGTCGAGTGTGGATCCTAGCCATTGCTGATCCAGCCCGGAATACATCCTTCACCACGACGGACCTGCCAAAGTACAAGAATCAGGCTACTGACTTAGAAATTGTAAATACGTGTACGTGTGTTAGCTGTAATTGTACGTGCTGATCTTTCGTGGATTCAGTTCCGATTCCGTAGTTCCGCTAATAGTAACCCCTCTCTTACTCGACTGTGTTTTATTGTTCTTAAATTTAAATCGTGTGTGTGTAACTTGCCTTAATTAAGAGGTATCAATAAATATAGTGATTTGTAATGATGTCTCTTGAATTCGTTAATCTGCCTACACGTCCAGAAACAAGTAACGGTAGACGGGGAGATGATAATTTTAGGGGAGGTTATATGTCACGACACTGGGGCCCAACTGAAATACCGGAATTAAGAGCGAATGCTGGATTTAGGGTTTTGACAGAATTATTCTTTTCAGGTCGAGAGAATGTATCGGAATTTCTTGATAACATTGATAATAATATAGCTTATTATGATATACCAGCGAATCTGGCGTGTGCGTATTTAAAGGGTCATTTAATTGGGAGAGCATTAGACTGGTTTGAGGTCATCGGATTTGCGTGTGTAAATGGAGAAGCGACTGCCTTCGCATCGCTTAAAAAGAAGTTGTCAGATAGTTTTCCAGTGGTACGGAATAAGTCGGAGTTAGAGGCTAAATTTTTTTCGTCCAAGCAGCAGAAAGGTCAGACGCCATCGGATTTTATCTATAAGTTATTAAAAATCCATAAGACTTTAGGTTTAAATTATGATGATGTAAAGTTGGTCTATCACATAATAATGTGACTCGAACCCCAGATTATGGATTATTTAGAGGTTCGAAACCCCACAACGAATTTACATTTGTTAGAGTTGATCGATCGGTATGAGAAACGTCATAGCTGCAGAGAAACGCAGGGTTCGAGTAATAATTTTACTAGACGAGGCTGGGATATGAGTAGGAATCCTGCGGAAAGACGGAATAATGGAAACTGGAGAGATACAGGGGTCGGAAATAGACAAAATGATCAGAGAGGTAAGCAGAGGTGTGAATAATTTTTCTCGTCGTGATTATCGAAATCAGGGATTCGAAGGAGGAAACCGCAACAACAAACCAAATCATAAAACAGACCGGTATCAGAACAGAAGAATGGTGGTTAGAAAAAGTCCTATTTATGATTCAGCAAGGCTGAATTGGAGGCGTGTTGATTGGACCAGCTGAAGGCAAGAATATGCTAATTTAAACTTTCTTAGAGATCGTGTTGCAGGAGGAAAGGGGTCGCTAGTTGAGTCGAATCCTCCTAACCGGATTAAACTTAATTCATTACGGTTATCACCAGTTGATCTTCCATATGTGCCGATTCTTTTACATGACACGTTTGTAAAAGCTCTCTGGGATACAGGTGCGGAGAAGTCATTTATTTCAGAGGAGACGTACCGATCATATTTTTCTTTTCGTCAGATTAAAAAATCGTCAGCGGAAGTAGTTACGGCACAAGGGTCGCAATGCAGAAATTTGGGCACCGTTGAGTTACGGATTAAGATAAGGGAATTTTCATGTGATTGCTGAGATGCAATATCCATGCATCTTGGACATTGATTTTATGTCACATGCAAAGATAAGTTTTGATTTTTTTACGAAATCGTTAATATTCCGGACTCGCAGATTGAGAAAGTAGCAATTTCGGTCGAACCGGTACGGATAGATTTATCAAAGACTAAGTTAAATGCAGGGCAAAAAGAGAAGTTGCAGATTTTGTTTAAGGAATTTCAAGGCTTGTTTTCAGATAAGCTAGGTCTGACGCATGTGTTTTGTCATGAAATTGATACGGGTGATAATCCTTCTGTTTCTTCGAAACCTTATTGCTATGACGGGGTCAAACAGGGTATCATTAACTACCACGTTAAGAAGATGTTGGACGATGGAACTATAATTCCAACAACATCGCCTTAAGCGTCTCCAGTTGTTTTATGTCGAAGAATAACGGGTTGCCGTTAGACGACCCAGAGGCTTAGAGGTTCGCAATAGATTGTAGAAAATTGAATGCGATAACGAGGTATCCACGATATCCGCTACCACTAATTGAGGATTTGATCACTAATATTCCACACACCGAAATTATGTCATCGCTTGATTTACGTAGTGGGTACTTTCAGATGGCGGTAGACGCCAAAGATGTTTACAAGACGGCATTTGTTACAAAAAATGGTACTTTAGCATTTACTCGCATGCCATTTGGCATTTTGGGTCAGCTCCAAATTTTCAGAGGGCGATCGAACTAATCCTTAAACCAGTTCTTGGGCGTTTTACTTGTTGCTATATGAATGATGTTATCATTTCATCTCCATCTTTTGAATGCTATGTAGAGCACTTACGGGAAGTATTCAGATTGTTGCAAGAGGCTGGTTTAACGTTAAATCGTGAGAAATGTCATTTCGCAAGGGAACAGTTACGTTATTTAGGTCTAGTTATTAATAAAGAGGGGGTTAGAACAGACGACTAGAAAGTAAAAGCAATTCTTGAAATGAAACCTCCGAAAAATGCGAAACAGGTAGCAAAATTTTTAGGAATGACGGGTTGGTATGAAAAGTTTATTAATGACTACGCAGACCTGTGCGAACCCTTGTATGGTTTAAATCGAAAAAATTCTACGTTCAGTTGGTCGGAATCGGCGCAGGAAGCCTTTGATCGTATTAAGAAAGCAGTGACGGAAGCTGAGGTGTTACAGTTACCAGATTTTTCCAAAGCTTTTGAACTTTATACGGATGCCAGTTCAGTGGGGGTAAGAGCAGTGTTGACGCAGAATAATAGGCCTATTGCGTTTGCCTCAAGAACATTAAACCGAGCAGAGAGAAACTATAGTGTCACGGAACGTGAATGTTTGGCTGTCATATGGGCATTAAATAAATATCTCACTTATTTCAGATCTTTGCCGGTGAAAATGATAATAGACCATGCAGCTCTTACCAAATTAACGAACAGGAAGAATTTGTAGCGTAGAATGATAAGGTGGACGCTTAAGTTAGCAGATTTTAATGTGGAATGGGATCATCGACCAGGTACGCAAAATGTGATGGCTGATATATTGTCTAGAAATTCGTTAGATAGTAATGAGGAAGCAAAGGTGTCTTGTGCGGTAATTAGGTCGTTGGTATTATCGTCTAGGGAACAGTTGAGAGAAGAACAGAGGAATGATCCGGAATTGGGTCATATACTTTTTTTTAGAAAATCCTGGCGATAGTTCAATTAATGAATCAATCTGTAGAAATTGGTCCCGCGATTTTAAATTGATATATGGGTTGTTATACTATGCAAAATATACAACCACGCTCGGTGAATTAAGGTTATTCATACCCAAAACATTACGTAAAGATGTAATGCGAAAATTCCATGACTCGCCGATGGCGGGCCATCTAGGCAAAAGGAAAACCTACTTAAATTTACCTAATTAAACTACCTGAATAATTTTAGCGTGTTATTCCCCATTTATGCGGAAATACATTTATAAATATGTATCAACCGGCGATCTTTGCCAGAAGATCAATTATAAGGACGGATTACCAGCTGGTCAATTAATTCCGATAGTAACGAATTTTCCGAATGAAATAGTATCTTTAGATTTATTAGGCCCATACCCTGCCACTAGTCCGGAACGTTATAAATTTATTTTAGTAATAGCGGATAATTTTTCTAAATGGGTTGAAATAGTTCCCTTAAGGAAAGCTTCGGCTAAGGCAATTGCCAATGCATTTTTTGAGAATTATATTTCGCGTTATGGATCTCCAGTAAAGTTAATTAGTGATAATGGCCCCCAAATGTTATCCGAAGTTTTTGAGCAAGTATGTCGCAGGTTGAACATAAAACATGTTAAAACAGTGGTATATCGTCAACAAGTTAATCAAACGGAGAGAGTTAATCGTACTCTTCTACAAATGATTTCGAGTTTTGTCGAGGATAATCATACTATATGCGAATAATTTCTTTGGGAGTTTAGTCATGCTTTGAGGACAGCAGTACATGAGACAACGGGTAAAACACCAGTGGAATTATTTTTAGGTAGAAAATTAATCACCCCATTTCAAAAATTAGTAATGCTAACTGATGGATCAGACTTAGTTTGCGGAAATATGGAAAAGTTGTTTGAGGAGGCTAGGAGAAATACTAAAAAGCAACATGAGAAGTGAGCGAAATATTATAATAAGAGGAGACGTGAAGTTAATGTGAAGATTGATGATCTAGTGTTGGTTCAAACTCACCCGTTGAGTTCGGCGAGTAAGAAAATTGGTGATAAATTTATGCCAAAATTTGGGGCCCCTATAAAGTTTTGAGTGTGAAAAATAATAATTTAGTAACATTAAAGTTCGGTGAAAGAATAACGGTTAATGTGGATCAGGTGAGAATTTACCATCAAAGAGAATCAGAAGACAGTGTCGCCGAAACGGAAATTGCGGGAAGTAGTCATCATAATGCAGTAGCATTAGAAAGGTCGGATGATAAGCAGCCGAGAGTAGTGCAATCAGAAAGTGATGGGAATTGTCGTAGAGGATCAGAATCAGGAAATTTAGAAGGTAGTGGATATGTAGCCAGGGATAGATGATATGGAGAGGAGGTGATAAGGAAAAAGCGTGTGCGGACGGAGTCGACTGTTTCTTTGGGGGTTGGCGCGTATACTTGCAGGAAAAGGAAGCCACGTTGGACGGAGAGGGAGAAAAATAAGGAAAGCCAGAATCCTGGGTCGAGATGCAACAAAGGAAGAAGAGACCAGAGGCCCCTGCATCCCGATACAAGAGAAAGATGTCCTCGTCCATGCCGTCTCGTCCCTCAAGAAAGCGGTGCATAAAGGAGGAACCAGAGAGGCAATCGGAAGGAACAACAATTCCAGGACTATCCCGCAGAGAGGAGAGGAAAACAATCAGATGCAACAGGTCCCATCGAGTACAGCAGTAATGGAACTGTCCTTACAACCACCGGAGCTGACGTCGTGTTGACAGCAGCCAGAATCGTAATCCTGCAAAAGGAGAGAACGCCCCAGCAGGAGCATATCAACTACAGCAGACTCAATGGAGGAGGAGACTCAGAAGATTGCAACGGAGAGAGGAAAGCCCTAGGACAAGGTCATACAGTACAGAGGCCGTAGTTAGAGACAAAGCCTATGCAGATTGGATCTAAAGATTAGCCAGGTAGTATAATTCTAATTTGTTTATTTTCCCTCTGACAGACAGTTCAGAGTATTTTCCATGTGGGCTAGTCTAAAATTTTTGTTTTGTAAAATTAGATTACAAAAGTTGTCCCTGCGTTGTGTGCGTTTTCATATCGATTGAAAAAGCTTTTGTATATAATATTTTTCCAAATTGTGGAAAAACATTTGTTGGATTGCATTTGTTTTGCTACACATTAAAGACGTGGCTTTATATGTGAGATTACTTGCATTGTTTGTTGTAATATATTGTATGTGAAAAATGTATATATTTTTGTGTGTAATTATTAAAATGTATAAGTAGTATCTGGTTTCGGGGCGCGGCGTAATTAGGATTACTAACAAAAACATTAACAGCGCAGCGCGATTGATTCGGAATTTTTGAAAGTGAAACCAGATGAAGGTTATTTTGTTATGAAACTATATATATATATAATATAATGTATGCCATATTTCTGTCAATAAGGAAGTTGTATAAGGTTCTGTGCATTTAATGTCATGTTTTAGAAAGAAATTGATATAGTTTCCTTTCAGGGCAGCAGTCCCTGAACATAGTGATGAGATGAAGTGATGATGTCGTAAGAAGATATTATTGTAAAATTTTTATATTTATTAGTACTTAAGTAAAGTGCATGATCAGGGTTTTTTCCTTACGGCAAGATTTTCCCCTGATCTTCGCCCGAATAGGATTAGGGACAATATGTAAAAGATAAATAAAATGGAGTGGAGTGCCCTTTTGAGTAGTCATTTCTGTCTGTTAGTTTAATTAAAAATTCTAGAGTTAGAGAGTTAAAATTTTGTGCAGGTTCAGAGTTTTTCAGGTGTTAAGTGGGTTACGTGAGTCCTTTCAAGTCGTTTAGACCTTCAGTAAGTCACGATTTTTTCTCGGATGGGGTTGTGACGGATCTGTATGGTTTCACTAACCTCCTCAATAAGTCTTTCAAGTTTTGTTTATTTCAACCAATCTCCACCGGGAGCCAAAGGTTGATTTATGCAAATGAGATATTTTATATAAGTTCGGGTTTCGCGAGTTAAAGTAGTAATGTGAAAGAGAAAGAGAGTAGTAAAGTGAAGAGTTAGATTTTTGAAGTAAAATGAATTGGAGCATCGGTAAATCAACACGTAGTTGTTGACTGATTTAGTGAGTAGTGACGCGACGAGCTAAGCTGAAGAGTAAAGATTGAAATTGGAATGTCGAGTGTGGATCCTAGCCATTGCTGATCCAGCCCGAAATACATCCTTCACCACGACGGACCTGCCAAAGCACAAGAATCAGGTTACTGACTTAGAAATTGTAAATACGTGTACGTGTGTTAGCTGTAATTGTACGTGCTGATCTTTCGTGGATTCAGTTCCGATTCCGTAGTTCCGCTAATAGTAACCCCTCTTTTACTCCACTGTGTTTTATTGTTCTTAAATTTAAATCGTGTGTGTGTAACTTGCCTTAATTAAGAGGTATCAATAAATATAGTGATTTGTAATGATGTCTCTTGAATTCGTTAATCCGCATACACGTCCAGAAACAAGTAACGGTAGACTGGGAGATGATAATCTTAGGGGAGGTTATATGTCACGACACACTTAACAAAAATTGGTCAAAGAATACATCTTTGTCTGTTTTAAATGCATTTTGGATCTTTTAACTCTAGTAAAAGAATTTTTGCATTCCAAACTGCATTAGTTAATGAGAAAAGTGTTTCGTTTAAATCAAAAATTTTCAAAGATGTAATGTTAGAAAGGGACATTTAAAAAAAAAACAAATTATTTACCTCACAGCTTTGAAACTTCTTGCGATTATTAAAATCACATAAATAAATATTCTAATGAGAAGTGTTGTCAAAAATTCTTCATAATCATTTAAGGGTTAAAATGCAGATACATTTTCAACGTTTTGAAACTTTTCATGTATAATTTCACGCTGGGAAAAAAATTTAAAGGCTGGAATAATTAAAAGCTTTAAGGAATGATCTCATTAAAAATAATAAAATAAATACGTACAAATACGCGGTTGAATAAACATTTATTAAACGTTTTTGATTTTTTTAAAGTCTTTTCATTGTTAACAGTAAAGAAGTCGGGAGAATCCTGTATAAGGTATCAGGTAACTAAAATAATTATGATATAAACCAGAGGTGTGCAAATAGTGACCGCCTAGATAGATGCAAAACAAAATAGACAGATAATGTTTTCTTCTTGGAGAGTCAACATATATATGTGAGCAAAGTATTTCTTACATGAAAATAAACAATTGTATTTATAGATGAAAGTTGGCTGACATTAACTCTCGCAAGCTATGATGAGAATGTTAAGGGATCCGGGACGTTCTCGATAGCGCAAAACAAGCGAAATTTCGATTTACGAAGGAACATTATTTTCAAAAACAAAAGGCTCCATAAACAAAAAAAAATTGTGTCCCACAATCTACATGCTTTTCTTAATATACTATAACATAAAACTTTTAAATATGTACATTTATTTTAGAAATATAAGGATTTGAATAAATACTCCTCAAAAGGAGCTTTCGTATACATGATGTTGATTAGGTACCTGTAGTTTTCCCTTTGTAACATATAAAACGACAAATCATGCTGTTTCAGTTACAAAATTGTACCTTTATTTTAATGTTCTAGTTTTTTTTTAGATTTCATTGCTTAGAAATTTTTTTAGAAATATTTGAATCTCGATTTCTTAAATGGCAGAAATTTTAAATCTTTTTAGAAGATTGGCAGTAAAAATAAAAATATTAACATTTCAGGAATTAAATTAGTAGCATTAAATACATTATTATTATACAAAAGCTCATATCAAATTTCACCAAAATATAATAGATTTTTCTACGGATGTACCTAAAAATTAGAACTAAAACTACAAAAGCTCATATCAAATTTCACCAAAATATAATAGATTTTTCTACGGATGTACCTAAAAACTAGAAAAACACATTTTGAGTAATATGAAAAAAACAAATAAAATGGTACAGCTTACTAAAATTTGATATTTAAAATATTCCATATTTGTATTTATCTTGCATGAACATTTCTAAAGCATGCTTCTTCCTTTTATTTGGTCTTTCAATAGTTTTGGCCTCTTTGCTGGCTTTTTAAACTGTCATCTCGGCTTCACAAATTCTAACTTTGTCAATTTTTCGAAGGCCTTCAGAAGTGTTTATCCCCAGATTTATTTTTATTGCTTTTAATAATTTTGTTCCTGCATGGTTAAATTTGTCTCATTAAACTGATTCTAAAATTAAATATAATTGCAGCTACGGATATTAAATGAATCATGAGCCTAACAAATACATTGAATAAAATTGAAACAGTCTTATTTACCATATTTATTGATTTTTATATGGTACAATATTGACTTCTTTTCTGATATACATAGTTAACTATTGAGAGCAACTATTTTAAAAAGGTTCGTAATTCCAATACCCTGCGCTTCCACAATGTGGCCCTGAAACCAAAAAAATTGCTTCTAACCGACATAAGCAGATACAGGAAAACTCCTGTTCTCATGTTTTGTTTTTTGTCCCATTCTCGAGTTTCGTATACATGTTCAAGCCTGTAAAATTATTTGTACAAATTCAACATAATTTTCTAATTGAATACATTAGTTCTCATCGAGTTATGCTTGAGTATGTTTCCTGGAAAAATAGTTTACCTAAAAATTGTCACTGTCCTTTTATTTATTAAAATGTTACTTTTTGTACAATTGAGAAGCTAAACTAATGCTTGAAAAAAAATTTGGATTTCATAGGTATTTTTTTAAATAGAAAAAATTTTCAGGCAGTTTGAGGTACGAAAAGATCAAAGCTGAAAATGTCTGAGAAATTGCTTGTTCTTACGTGAGAAAGAAAGAAATAAAGGTGGCAAGCGGGAGACAAAAACAACACGATATCCAGTATTTACTTTGATTTAAAATCAAAAGTTCCCAAGAACGAAAGCCGAAATCCGCTAATAAATCTCTGGAGCCATTTTTATTTTCCCTCTGCTTCCTCTGCTTTGAAGGATCCTATAAAATAGAACGAAAAATTATGCTCTACCTTTAGTGTGTTTTCTTCCTTTTTCTCTTCCCCTAAGAATAAAGGTGTCACGGCTAAAAAGAACAACTAAATAAAAGAACAAGAAAAAAATCATAAAAAGCTTTTTCCCCTTTCAAATTCAGATTAGAATTATTGATTTAAGAAAAATTATTTCTCCCTTTTTTTAAATCCTCTTTTTTAATAGTTAAAAAAAGATTTTAACTATTCATTTATCATTTTTTGGGGATGGGGAAGGAGATTATACAATTAAAACCTATCTGAGCTATTGGAACTAAAATAACTATATTCATTTAAATGAAGAAAGTGTTTGTAGAATTTTAATGAAAAATTTACATAATCTAAAAAGGATAAAACATTTACAAGAGAGCATTCAATTCATATGCGACTTAATCTTTACTGTGGATGTGGTTTCTTTTTAAAGAGGAATCATTGAATTCATAGTTGGGACCAAGGTTGCACTAAAAAAAGTGGTACATGGAGAAGATTTATAATAAAATAATAATCATTTAATAAGTATTTCAAATAATTTACCATCCAAGGTTTTTGTACTATAAGCCCACATTTTACCAATCTTCAACCTTAATTTGTCTGCATAGTATTATCGAAGGTTGTATAAATTGTAGAAGAAAAATGATAGAAGAGGAAAATTAGCATCTAAAGATCTTTAAATGTTAATGGTGTAGAAAAAAAACTCTAATTCCAAAATTAACCTTAATGAAATATTAATATTGCTAATAATAGTTAAAATATATATATTCTTAATTAGTTATTATTATAAATTAAATTACATTGAATTTCTTCTTTGGTAAAATGAGTCATTTTAGTAATACCAATATTTTTACCTGGGCAAAATATCTGGTGAAATCTGGCTGAAATTGAATGTATTTAAAGTTTAAACAACTTTTTATTCAGTGTCTACTTTGCATACAATGTATCTTAAGATATCGAGGCAAAAATGGCAGTCTAACAATGGACTATATTCATGATCACGCGAAAGTTTTAAAAACATTTGGGGAAAAAAGCATGATAGTTTTACATGTTTTTTTTATAAGTCTAAAATCTCTTAATTTAGCCTAGATTGATACAAATTTCACAACCCAGACTAGTAGGGCGAATATTGTTAGCCAGGATTTTTTTTTCAAATTTAGACCGAGTTTTTAGTTCTTAAATGCCATCTTCATTGTGATGTTAAATTAAAAGCCTCCATTGGCATATTTTTTTTCGAAAAAAAAATAACCGTATACTTCAGTGATATATCTTAATTTTTAGAATACATATTAAGATAAAACGCAAAAGGAGATGTGTAAGAAATATTCAGTATTTTATGTACGTTTTATTTTAACTCAAGTAGAGGAATTTCAAAGGAATGTTTCCTTATGATAAGTTTTAAATCCAAATTCATAAATGATAAAAATTCAGGAAATGACGTTGAACTCATACAAAAACTTGTACATTGTAAGTTGAGTTTTTGTCACTGAACACAACGCAGTCATTCTCAATAATACTTTAAATTATTCATTATAACCAAAATTCGATTACATTTTTTTAAACATTTATTCGCGTTAAACTTTATATTCTCTTTTATGTTCCAGCATATCCGATCACATATGTTAGGACGCAATTTTTCCGCTTTGAATTAAATGGATATATTTTAAATGCAATGGTTTTCTTAAGAATGGTTAAAGTGAATTAAATTTATGGTTAGATAGAAAGAGAGACAGGTGGCTGGTTTAAGATACTTCAAGAAAAAGTTAGGAGTTCTTTTTGAATAAAGTTCTTGTAGTTGATAGATAGTGTTTTCTTAACGTTTCTTTTCCGTAATATGGAATAGTTATGGACTGCAACAATAGAGAAAAAAGGCATTTGTGAGTTCTTTTAAATTTGAAAATTTTATCTTCTTTAACTAGAAATAAAATATTTTGATCCTTTTTTTTTTCAAATTACGCTCTTTGTTCATTTCTTTTACTTCTACAAAAATATAAATTAAATGTTCGTCTAAGGTCTTATTATTTTTCTTGTAAAGTAAAATTTATGTGGATATTAAAAAAGTTTTTAATTCCAAGTAGGTGTAAAAATTTGGCATTTGTTATTAATTTCCTTTTTTCTTACATAAAAGGAAGCATTTTTGCTCGCGAATTATTGCATGCATTACCACTTTGACGCATAATGCGGTTTGAAAATTTATGTAATTATAAAAAGGTGATGCTTTATATCAAAATAACATACATTCTTAAATATATTAGTAATACAATTAATATTTTCAATAATGAGGAAAAATAATTTTCCAAACAAAAGAATAATAAATAGTTAGAGAACAAGTAAATAGAGAAAAACGTGAACAATAAAATCAAATTACCAGCATTTGATTCGCTTGTAATAAGAGTGAAATTTAAAGTTTTTATAACAACAGTGAAAATCTAAAACTGTTTGGAAGTTTAATACCCTACAAATAGCAATAGTACAAAATATTAAGAACATATAAATATGTTCATGCTTACCACTTTTCAAGTCAGTAGATGTAAAAGTTTCGGAGTTCTGATGGTGAACAAGTGAACTGTGAGCCTTTCCTATACATATATATAAATAGGGGAGGGGGAGAGAGAGAATTTCCTTAGTGATCCAGTGATTAATTACCATGCACATGCAGTTTTCGCATTAAATTTTTGCATTAATTTCATTACTTTATATCTGATTACATCGTACTTCAAAAAAAAAAAAAGAATCGTTATGCAAAACTAATTATGAATAGTGAACAATTTTAAAATTTTATATTAAATATATCTCTACATATAAAGGAGAAAAGAGACTCACTCACTCATCACGATATCTCCGAAACTGTTTGGCCTACAGGTTTGAAATTTAGTGGGCGTGTTTCTTTTATGGAGAAGACATCCGCTAAGAAAGGGGTTTGTAAAAATTGGTCCCAAGTGACGTTGCTTAAGGGTTGTTATAAATAAATATTTCTGTTTATTAACTATTAGACCTACAGATTTGAAATTTGGTTGGTATGTCCCTTTCATGAAGTAGATTACCACTAAGAAAGGGTTTTGAGAAATTTGATACCTAAGAAGAGGTTGCGAGGGCATTTTATACAAAAAAAATTCGCATTTATGAATTATTTAATCTAAAACCTGAAATTTGGAAAACATGTTACTTTTGCTAAGCAGAGATCAGCTAAGAAGAGGGGTTTCAAAAGTTGACCCACATAGGTGTTATATTGCGGTATAAAGGAGAAGTGCAATCATTCACTGTAGCTCGGTCGTTAGAGCACTGGACTGAAGATCCGTCGATCGCTGGTTCGAATCCGAGCCAGTGCATTTTCATCCAAAGACTGGAACTTTAACTTTAAAGTATTGTTTATTATTTCTCTGGAATCTGGCTGATTCTACAGATTACTTTAATGTATGCAAATTAGATGCAGCGGACGCCAGCGTGTGAGCATGCATGCCCAGTTCTTTCTCGAATGTTCTTCTAGCGTTATAAAAGCTGAATCCTTTCAGTTGAAGGGAATTCCTCTCTGTTCTAATAAATACATGTTAAATCTAACCGTGTGGTTATTTCAATCTTCGTGACAATATAGATACAAAAATATCTTTTTTCAGCTATTAGATCTCTATAAGCTTAAAATTTAGCAAATATGATTTTTTGTCGGGTAGGAATATGTTAAAAAAGCCTTTTTTGTTTAATTTACATTTCCCTTAAAATTACGACATTTAGAATTAAGTATAGGATTATTTAAATCGATATATATATATATATATACGTATATATATATAAAACATAGCATTAATCATAGTTAATAACATATATTTGCTAATTTTAATATTCAACCACTACTTTATATCCCACATACGCTAAAATAAGAAATATTTTTCGTAACTACACTTTTCTCTTCACTCTGTGGCTAAGAAGCGTTAAAACGGCAAATTTGAATGCGTCTTCTAGTTCTCTGACCGACCATTCAACCCGAGATATATATTCACACAACCGCCTGGAAAACAAGATATACACTTTTCGGGATATCATATATTTCTTTTACCGTTCCGTGTTCGGGACCATTTCGGAGACAAATGGCAGACGTGAGAACCATTGAAGCAAGGTGGAGAATAAAATATGTTGCGCCCTTCTGTGAGCAGAACTTTTATGATTTTGCACATGACCCACACTCCTTTCATAGTCTGAACTTCGGTTGGGTTCGATGTTTCTGTTGAAAAATTAATGACGCCTTCTGGAAGAAGTTATTTCCGATTTGGGGGGACATTTATTTTGTAACAGACACCCGTCCTACTTCGAAAATGAAGCATTTTGGATGAAATGTGTTTCAGAAAATTTAAATTCTGGTAATAATTTTAAACCGAGTGTGTATAACATGTGTTTAGCTTAGTACTATAGATGATTAAGTAGTGCCTAGTTTTCAAGCGACTACAAAACCGTTCCGATATAACATTACTATTTATTTTTCAAATAGCAATATATATATATATTATATATATATATATATTATATATATATATATATATATATATATATATATTCAGTTTATTTTTAAATTCATTTGCATCAGATATGGTAGAAAATTAATCAAAGAGTATTGGCCTTTTTTATTCATGCTAAGCCTAAATGGATTTTGTAATGTAGAGATCACATTGTTATATCTTTATATATATGTCAAACATAATCCGAATTCAAAATACGATGTAAATTAAGTATTTAAAAATATTTATTTTAAATTAAAATCTGTGTCCTTAAGATATCTTTGACTACATACTGGATTTTATTGTATTAATTATGACATTCTCGGCATATTTAAAGTAATTAAGAAATTGACAAAGTAGGTTAAGGAAACAGAATTTGATTTAATTATTCTATAATGTCTACTTTTCGGATAATGGATCTCTATGTTTTATACATTAAATTCTTTTATCTGCAAAACAGTTCTATCTGTAAGCAATTTCGGAAATCTAACAAGACTCTACTGCAGTATAAAAGAACGGGGGAAAGGAAAATAAATCGATTCGAACTTAATTTACCTCATGAGGAATAATTAATTGAATTAAAAGCACAAAATCTCAGAAGACTAAAGTTCACCAATGTAGAGCAAATATAATTCTATTTAACCGGGAAAAAGGTAAATCAAGGAAACGAAAGAGAAAAATTAATGGAATAGAGAGAGGAAAGTAAAAGTTTTTTAAAGGAAAAAAAGTTAAATCATTTACTATGACTGTAATATGTGTTCAGTTTTGTTCTAATGTATTACTTTGCAAAGATATGTATTTATTAACTATTTTTTCAAATCAATATTAATTATGGCGGTGGATCTTGAATTGTAGATAGTTTTTTTTAAAATATTTAATTGTTTTTATCTGAATACTTTTTTGTGTGCATTTAGGACAGAAAAAAGTTTGCTTTTCAATAAATTAGCGTTTAAATTAATAACATGTTTTACTTCATATTTGCTGAAAGCCTTAATTTCTAAACATAAAAAAAATTGGTAGGAGTAACTTTTGTAAATAAAAACTTTATAACGAATGGTTTTGAACAATCCCATTTCTCTAGGAATTCCCTTAATTGTATGGTCTTGAATCTAGTTTGATTAAAATAACAACCCACAAAGGAAGAAGTATCAACGGTACTACTGACTGTTTATATATATTTGGTAACGAGTGATTTAAATCAATATTTATTTGAATTTCTTACGAAAAGTTATATTTAAACTATTTTTTGAAAAATTAAATTATGTGTATTGAGTTTCTTTAATACTGAGTTGCGTTTATAATTTGAGATGTGTTGAATTAGTTTTCAGTCTTGATACTTAATTAACCCTATTTAAGCACATATTTTAGGTACTTTTCGATCGCCTTTTTGAATCAGCCAAATATTGGTTATTTACTGATATGCTAATATTCGAATATGATTATTTTTATATTATAATTAATTTAATCTAAAAAAACCATTTTCTTGTTAATATATTGTGAAATTGCGTTTAATAATTACACGATTATATTGCATATATTTTTTAATTCACATAATTACGCAGTCATGAATAATTTCATTACACCTAAACTAAACTCAGTGGCACAACAGTCCATAGCGGGCCAAATGCCTACTCTACGCATCTGAGTTTTCGTACCCCTGGAAGCTGAGGTGAATGAGCAGATGTTTCAGTCAGATGGTCAGTTTGACGCGACCAATTATAACTAAAAGGTAAAAATAACAATGCAAGCTTTGAAGATATTTTAAAAGAATTATATTTACACATTAAAATTTTTACTAACTGAAATTCAATTCTATTTTTAATTTCATTTTATTAAAAATTAAAACAGAGGTGACACATTAAAAAGTAAGTAAAATTAACGAAAAAAATTAGGTTTATTAAGCTGCCTATGAATTAAAAGCAGTTTAACTGCAAACATTACTATTTTTAAGGTATAGATAAAAGGTTTTATAAAAGAATTTTCTCACTTTAGGAAATTTTTAAGATTTGGAAATAAATACTCAATCCAGTTTCAGAGATTGACTTCAAAATAATAATTATATTAAATTCTTAAACTATTGGCTAACATTTCTTTGTTTGGTAATTTTAAAGTCATTAATCACAGAATATTGACGGCTTAGAAAGTTCACTTCGAGTTTAGAAACAGGCATTAACTTCAAGGCTTATATTCGATCATTTTTTTCCGTGTTGGGTCCACAAGTTAAAGCTAAAACCTGAGTTTTGTTCCCAATATTGGATTTATGTTTGCACTCTCAAGTAGGTTTATTTGAAAAAGTTTTATTAAATAAACAGTGAGAATTTTTTAATAAATTTATTCTTTAAAAGCTCAAAATTTTAGAATAAAAATATGATTTTCTCTTTGTTATTTTTATAGTTATCGAGGCAATTAACATTTTTTTTTTAATTTTGGAAAAAATAAATACTAAAACTAACGAATGATAAAAGACAGAAACATGTGCCATGTATTACAAAGTGAAGTAATTAAATTTTAACGTAGTTAAAAGGGTACTATTAATGTCATTTTATAATTTAAACGCAAAATATTTAAATAGTGAAGAAGCTAATGTTCTAATATATTGAAATATATTTAATTATATATTTAAATGTGTGTAATTAAATGAGTCATTCCTTTTCTCGAAAAATAAATTTTCAACTTATTTCATTTACTACTATTCTTAAATAAAATGTTATTTTTTAAATGACACAAACATAAATTTATCTGAATTTCATAAACATGTTTACCAAATAAAGTTAATTAACATTATAAGCGTAATAACTACTTCATTTTCTCGGAATTATTTACTTTATATGTATATATATATATATATACAGGGTTTCAGTGCAATACGTATTCAAGTCATGGCTTATTATTACGGAACAACCCATCCGAATGTAATAAACTGTTCATCTGTGAACTGGAAAACCCTCCGAGATTTTTTAGGTCTAGTCAGATCTGCCGCACGTGCATGCATTATTCGGCAATCGCAGATGATTATCTTGCTACACTGATTTCATTACTAAAGGTGTGGACGTCATAGCAAAGGGTGCATGGCGTACTTTGGTTAAGGGAAATTTAAATCAGTCACGCGTGTACAGCGATGTGTTGGGGGAATGCAGCGGTTTCTCTGTGTACACTCATGTATTTGACGACGGCCAGATGTGACTATTATGGGTATTAACGTTGCCATGATTATTGGCGTTGCCAAGTGAGCTTCATCTGTCCTCAAGATCTTAAAGACCCAAGATGAATCTTGGTCAATTTTGGAGAGAGCCCGACTCGCAAATGCTTCTTTATCTATGGTATGCGACAGTAAAAGTTCATGACAAGGATGTAATTTGTATGGATACTCCATGAAGATTATTGCGTATCGAGGATGGTGATAAGCCCAGTGCCTTCCAGCTTTCAGAGCATTGCTAGTCTCAGCAGCGGATTATAACGCTGCTACACGTGCCGGAAGTGTGTGTCTTGGACTCGGTAGCTGGATATTATACGACCCTCGAACAGTTTCCTCAAATCATTAAACAAGCTTTATGAGGTCTGACACTGTTAAAGGCACTTTTCCAGTCTTCACATTTTTCTGAAGTGAAAATTTACACAGTGCTATAGTTCCTGATTGCTGGTTCATGTAAAACAGCTCACCAACAAAGCTTTGTTTTTCCTACTCAGAATCCTTGTTCACATGCAACGGAGAACTGGATCTGTGGACCACGTGCATCAGTATTTATAATCTGTTGTCTCATTTGCATAATACCAATTAAGTCGTATGTACCAGGGCCACCTATCAACTGTTTTTTGTATAAATATTTTTTTTGTATTAAATAAATTCCCGTGAATTATCAAATCTACATGTGCAGAACGTTTTTTATTTTGTATAATTTCCTGGTTTTAAAATTTTTTAAAGTTTTTATGGACTTTTTACTTACCTAGTATATTACACTCCTGAATTCCTCTTGAAAGTTAGTTTTTTCAAAACCTATTCGTAGCGGATTTCTAAATCACAGAAGCGTGCCTGTGAAATTTCAAGTCTCTATGTCTTACAGTTCCAAAGATGTCGTGATTGTGTGAGACACTTTTTTTCCTATATATCTATAGGTAATGTAAAACGTTTTATGCTATATATATTACATTTATTACTTAAAATAATTTATATACTATACATTTCCCTATCTTTATTTTTATTTCTTGTAAATTGTTTTTAAAACTATTTGGATCTATGATTTCACGGTTATTCATAACACTACAAAATTCCGGTACTAAAATAGGCATCATAGGCGAATCGTTTCCCAAATAAAATATTTTGCTATTGAAATATTACTATATACATCAACTGGGTTGACATGTATTTGAATTTTTTCCCTTTTCAAAAATAATATGTATATATCTCTTTTTCCCAAGCACTGTGGAATCACTCATGCATTTGTTTACAATACATTTCATTCTTAGGATGGAATACTGTCTGATTCTTACTCTTTCAACTTGTTTATATTTTTCCATCAATTCGAATTTGGCTCAAAATGTTTCTGTTATTTCTTTTTAGAATTTGAATTCAGTGCATGAAATTGAAACTGAGGGTTTTAAAGCTAAAACAATATTTTCAGTTCAGATGGGCATTGATTTATTGTAACAGGGAATAACATCTTTATTGATACTTTATAGAGTGAGCACTAGGTTTTCAAATATAATATGAGTTTATAAGGATAAAAAATTAACCATTTTTTATAATTTAAATGACAGGGTAATTTAAAAGAGATTCATATGAAAATATAAATGTTTAATAAAATAATTTTAATCTATAAATGTTGTTGCTTCTTATCGCAGATGGTGTATCTCAGCTACACCATCTCCATCAAAGAAAATCTCCAAAAATCCAGAAATAAGATAGAATTTCCTAAAACCTCCTTCATATGAAAAACTCAAACAATTCAGAATATGACTGGGAGAGGCCTGATCAGCCTCTCACCTAGGACATTCTGGGAAGACTTTCCGGCCCTGTTGAAAAGAAAGAGACTTGACGTGGCCACTAAAAAAGCGCGACAGATCCGTCTGCTGATACCTAGGAATATTAAGTTGGTTACA
Source organism: Trichonephila clavata (assembly GCA_019973975.1). Classification (NCBI taxonomy): domain Eukaryota; kingdom Metazoa; phylum Arthropoda; class Arachnida; order Araneae; family Nephilidae; genus Trichonephila; species Trichonephila clavata. The sequence continues at coordinate 80,852 of BMAO01025462.1, forward strand.
CCAGCGAGGCTTTTTCCCAAAATACCATGGGTGAGCAGGGGGTATTCTCCAAAATACATTCAATTCTAACCTTTTAATAGATGAGAGTTTAGTAAAAGTTATATAAGTATCACCCAGCTAAGTGTCAGCAGTGGCAGACTTGGTCAAACTATCGGCTATCTCATTACCATTCAATCTAATATGGGATGGAACCCATTGAAAGTATATACAGTGTCTAGAAGAAAGTCGAACCACAACATCCAGAATATTTAGGCTTGTCATATCCCCAACAGTTGACCAACGAAAAAGGTGCTGTATAGAAGCACGGTTGTCATTTAAATTCAAATGTCCCTGAATACAAGGTCAAAAACAGTGTCAATAAATTGCGAGCCCCTATAAATTGCAATAAGTTAAGATCTGAAAACAGAACAGTAGTTAATATTCCTAATCTTGATGTCAAATGTAATATCAGGTGTCTCAATGTGCATGCCGCTTCCAGAAATGCAACCGTCGCACATGCTACCATCAGTACAGATTTTTAATGCAGTTTGAGGAATGCCATCAATTGTCTCTTGAGCAACCTGTCTAGTAAATTCTGGTATATCAGACCTTTTACACACCCTGGTCGTTATCTCAGTCTTGAAATGAATCTATAAATGTAACCAATAGATGCAATTCAACAAGTCTTTAGTCTCGAGATAAATTTATCAATTAACTTTAAACTGTTTATTGTTTATGGAAATTGTAATGCAGAACATTTAAGTTTTAAAAATGCTTTGAGTTCACTATACAAAGAGTATAAATTTTTTTAAAAAATAACATTTAAAAGTTCACTAAAAGGGAACTGCAAATACATTTTCTTATTTAAAATCACACATTGAACTTATTATTAACATGTTATTTGCACTTCATACGAAGTTTTTTGTTTAAAAATTATCTCCAATTTAGAAAATAGTTATTGTGGCTGTAATAGCCTAGGGGTTGTGGTCACGAACTCGTGGCCGGAGTGTCGCGGTTTTGAATCCTGGTGCCATTGAAGACCCACTGTGTAGCAAGACGATACACAGTAAATCTGTCAAAGCTCAATGTCCCTTTGTTTTGATATTTAGAAGAGGGAGGTGTCAGGTCAGTTGTTGTCCTCGTTACTAGAACGAGGTTCAAAATTAAGAGGTCCATCGCCAACAGACTTCGTGTTGCTTCATAGTACGATGGTAGCAAAACTCTCACTGCCTCAAGTAATTTATATTACGTGAAATCACTTACACACAGAATTAAATGTTTCCACTAAGAACAATGTACATGAATTTCGTTTAAATGAAACTAAAAAGAACTTTTAAATAAGGATTGATAAGGCTGCCATTTTAGCATCGTAAGTACTTATTATTTAATCCTAGCAGTATTAGTTTGATTCAGATTATACAACCGAGATAAGATAAACATCTTTCTTTTTTTCCTTGATTTTATTTGAAGCATATCAAGGCTCTCGACCTTTTTGATTTTTAATATTACCTCTTCTTCAAATGTAATTAATTCTTCATTTGACAAATTTTATAAACACTACAAATATCCATTATTCAGCTATTAGTTATTAATTAATTAATTAATCATGTTTTGTGTTATTCTTACACGTATCACTTTGATCAATTGATTGTTAATGAACGTCTTGCTTACAACATGATATGGCAACAGACCTCTTATTTTCCAAGTGTGGTGAAGTGACATATATCAGTGCTCGACAACTTTTTTATCGCAATGGGCCGGTCATGTTTAGTAATTTTATTACGGCCTGAACAAAGGGGTGGAGAGGTTGAATTTTTCTAGTTTAGATTGTTTTGGTGTGATAGTTTTAATTTAATTGTATTTAAATATGCCTTCGGAATAAAATCCAGTTGCACCAAAAAAGAGAATACAAAATGATTTAAAATAAAATATAAAGTGATTTCCATAAAAAGTTATCCAACTTCCAGGAAATACACCACAGTATAAAAAAGGTAAATAATGTAATGTTTTTGAGCGGCCCCCTGTACTCTTCGATCCACGTACCGGTGGTTGACATAGCTAATTCTTGTGTTTGTGTGTGAGCTTGAATCTCACACTTCAAACTTCCATACCAACCAAATTTTTGAATTAAACTCTAGTTTTTTTTTCTTGTACTTCAAGCATGTTTAAGGTATCCGGCTACTGTGACCTTTTTTTTTTAAAAAAAAAATGGATATGCGGAGATTTTTTGTTGTTTTAAGATTGCAGTACATTTTAAGAAAAATATGCTTAAATTAAGATAAGAAAAATAAATTATTATTACTATAAAATGGAAAAAAATGGTAAAAAATTACAAAAAATAACATAAATAGGGCTCATTCTGTATCAAAAGTTTATAAACAAATTTTTAATTTTTCAATTCTGTTCTGTGGTTATGTTATTCATTTTTGAAATAACTTTCCGGATAAGAGATACCTTAAATTTTACAAAAAATTAGAGCACTTTATTTTTGTTACTATTTGAAATTGCTTTAAAAAAAGGGATTATATTAACATAAGGGACTGTAAATTTTGTAATAAAACAGTGATTGATAAATCCGAAGGTTAAAACACTTCTACTATTATACAGAACATATACAAAAATTTCAGTTATTTATTTTCAAAACTTTTTTTAGCGATCGCTGTCCCTGTTTGAGCATTTTCAAAACAACATATTTCGAGTACAACGCTTTTTAAAGTATGAAATCTTGCTTAAAGTAATGACATCTGCTTTTACTAGAACCTAGTTTTTTTTTTAGTGAAATGAAAATAATAAAAACACACATGGTATTTTTATGAAGCTAATAAGATGAAAAAAATATAAACCCATAAAAAATGTGTCAATTTTTGACAAAAATCACAATTTAAGGTTATTCGGATACCTTAAGTAAATTATTATAAATGATGAAGAGATTAGTGTATATACGTATCATATTTACATTACAATAAATGTTTTTAAAATTAGTCCCAACTATGTGCAGGAGTTTAATATTCATCGAACGTGTTCAAATATTTATTCATACAATATTAAAAAATTTTCTAACAATGGTTATCATGTTTCTTTTTAATCTTAAAAATCAAAAAGTTTATCCGAATCCCATTGAAGTAAAGAGAGAGACATGGATAAATAATAAACATAACCTCTTCTGAGCTATTATCCATGAATTTTTATTTGTAAACCTTTTAAAAGAAAGGATATCATATTTTAAAAATAAGCCTGTTTGAAATAGGGAAATCAGAATTAGAAGTTAAATAAGGTTAATGACTGAACACAACACATTTGTTAAATCTTCAACTTATTTACAATTATTGACTTATTTTTTTTTCTGAAAAATTTGCCTCCTGTTTTCAAGACTTACTTGAGTGTAAGCAATTGCGTAAGACAGAAAATGAAAAATTCATAGCTAATTAAAACGTAATTATACTTATCTTTTTATGGATTTCGTATTCTTTTGGAGTTCTTAAGTTTTCTCATATTGAATGATTGTACTGTATTTCCGTAAGCATGCTTTAATTAATATTCCCGTTTTGAATATTTATTTTCGTTTCAAATCAAGTGCACTTTAAGGAATTTTGATTGTGACAAACAATTAAGAAAGTTTTAAGTGCTTACCTAAGAAGTTCTACTTGTTATTTAGATACCTTCTATCAAATTTTAGTTAACATTTTTTATTTACATTATGCATCAAGATTTGAATAGTTATTTTAAAGATTTAGAAATATGATGAAATTGAATACAAAATATTGAATTCAAGTGAGTTATAAATATAAACAGTTTTACTACTTCATTAATATTTTATTTCTCATAATTTATTTACGAGGAAATAATTAATAAATGTTTCACAACTGAATCAAAATATTACATGATAATCCATTGTAAAGTTTTTCCTTGAAAATAATTCATAAATATGCACATGCTCGTATGCAGAATCATGAAAAAAATAATTAATACTGAGATGATTATATTAATGTTATAAAAGTAATGAATTGTAATCATTTTAATCTATCTTATCAAGCGGAATTCAAATTATTCACTAAAAAAAGAAATACTATACATTTTTCAATGCGTAATGTAGATTTCCATCATTAATAATTAAATTGATAGCCTTAAATCAGATTTTGCGATTCTAAGTTATATTAAGCGTTTATTGTATATTTTAAGGAAAAATATAAAAGCAAATTGAACTGGATTTATATATACACAATTTTTTATTAATATTTCACAAAAATATTTTAAACAATGTTTTAATGTAATTCAATTAAAACATTTTTCGAAAAAACACATGTTACTCATAAGTATTTAATGATGTTGCAGAAAGCACAATTGACTGCTTATGGACTTTTTCTATGTGCATTACAGAGCACAGGAAAAATAGTTGTTGTATTCAATAACAACCCACCCACTTACAAAGACCTTCATTCACTCTTATAAAAATATGTCGAGGCTCAAATGTCCTCCCTTGGTGTGGTGTGGAAGTTAGGAGAGGGGATTTCAGCTTAGGTGTCGTCTTTGTCACTTGACCATGGTTCAGAATTACAAGATCCGTCGATAAATGCCCTCGAGTAGCTGACTAGTGTGGCATTAATATTCCCTCACTCACTCAATCACTCAGAGTCCTCCTATTGGGAAGGTGTGGGATTTTGGAAAGTTGGATGCTAGCTTGGGTATCATTTTTGGTCCTTGGCGTGCTTTAAATTTTGGCTGGTTTTGGCAAAATTAAGCCCTCTTGAGTGAGTTCAGTTACCTTGAGTATTCCGCCAGATGCTCTCGTGTAGATTTGAAATAAATATTAATGTCCCATCAATCAATCACTAACAACATATCTTCTTTTGTTATAAGTTCAATTAGAATATAATTTACACAATTTAATATCTCGAATACAAATTAAAAGGGCAAACAACGAGATAGTAATAAAAAAGTAATAAGGATAGTTATAAGGAGCAACATACAGGATGTATATTTTGGGATTCAGTTACTATTTTCTATTCAGGTTATTTTGATTAACTGAACAAGTTGAATCATTTATTTTAATTTATATTATATATATGAGGTTTTTTTATTTTTAAAATTTTTTATGGGTGTATATTTTGTATACGAGTATATTTTATTCTGTTTTAGTATTTTGTAGAAGTATTGTTTTTTTTGCTATTTAATTTAGTGCACAGTTATATTATTTTTAATGATTTAATTCACTTAATCTTGTTTCAAGTAGTAGCAACCAATGAGTCATTTCGAGTGTAATATATATACAGATATTAGATCGATGTATCTGGCAATAACTTGATTATGGTTCTTTGATTTATTATGGTATGAGTAGTTTCGAATTAATCTTTAGTTAAGTCAACTTTTTATTTATGATAGATTTAGAACTATTATCATTCTACTTTATGGGATTTCTTTCAGTATCGTTTACTAAAAAGAGAAGGTTGGCTAGCTATTAAATTCTTAAGCCAAACATTTATGTACATTTATTCACAATGATATTTTTCACTTTTAGTATTCAATGCACATTATTCCCTCAAGTAGCGTTTGTTTATATATATACAGTCGAATCCCTATTTAACGAATTCATTGGAACCAAATATTTTGTTCGTTAATTCAGGGTTATTTGTTACATTGGAGTCGAAAAAAATACAAACTTTTTGCACGAAACTTTTGGAAATTCTACAAGCAATTACACACAAACAATTTATAGTTAAAAATTGCCCACATTATATTCAACAGCTAAAATACTATTAGTGAATTATTACGCACCAGTTAATCGGAAATTTTAAAGTACTGACTAATAAATGCTTACAATTTATTAGTCAGTATTTCAGCTGACTCGAAAGAGGTATTTATTTATTTGATGCAGAGGAGATAATACCGCATCATTTTCATTCTGCTACTTAAGAGAGAGGTATATTTTCACAGTTTCAAAGCAGTGTAAAACATTAGAAAATGTAACTGTTTTCACGGGAGCTTCATTATCATTTTTGCATTGTAATCGCTATTCATTCACTCAGACAAATTAACAATTTCCTCAACTTCAGTTACTCTAGTAAACAGTCTCTCATAAAGTTTATCATAGTAGTTAAAATCTTAAAATATCCCCTGCGTTGTGAATAGGGTTGAGATAAAAAAAGGAGTTTCCTGTCCCACTCAAGACACGCACGATAAGTTACACTCATGACTCATCTTCTCCTTAACAGTCTAATGATATTTCTTCACCCTTTCCTATTAAAATTTGCTTCATACAAGAAGAGTCTTTTTCTGTTCCAAGTTTGAAATTCGGAAAAAAATTCCAATTTTTTCTAATACATATAATTAAAAAAAGTTCTAGCTGCTGAAACAATTCGTAATTTTTTCCCCTTCATTTTAATCAGGAACAGAAAAAAAAATCGTTAAATTGCAAATTTAGTTAAATCGGAATGAGACTACATAGATATATATATATTTATGTATATGTATGTGTATGTGTTTATATTATTTACGTCTGTTTTCACGTTTCATTTGAACACATTTTACAGTACACGGTATTGAATGTAACTGAAATTAATGAACTATTAATCCCTCTTTTTAAGGAGAAATATATGATCATGAGATATATTTTTTATACTTAAGTAACTCAAACTTCTTTTAATATCTCATTTATAGACTTCAATTACAATATTTTGCGTAACATGATGTACAGAAAACCTTTCTTAATAATACCTAAATGAAATGATGCAATAGCAAATAAAATTATGATAAAAAATACTTTCAATAATCACAAAAAATCCAATAAATATCATACGCATTCCGCTTAACCTCCACATAGAACAGGAATACATATTGAATTCCGTTCGTAAGAGTGAATTACTCATCTTCTTCTAATAAAATGTTCTTATTTAGAAGTCAATCTCATCAAAATGCCGTACAGCAACATCTCCCGTCCAACAAAAATAATTTGGTTGTCAAAAAATTAATATATGTCACAACTGATATTTTTTATGCCGTCATAACCTTAACTGCGCGTGTCGTTTCAGAACATATAGCAAATTGAGTGAGGTATGTTGTTCATTTGGAAAATTCCTCTTGCCGGATCTACAATATAGGGCGATATATTTGTTCGATCTGGCGGAGGGAATCATTCATTTTGGTTTCTATTCTTGGCAAATGCTATGATCTGTTATTGACAGGAAAATGTATGTGGGAAATCTCTAGTTCAATATAGAAACAGAAGAATGTTTCAATCTTGGCATATTCGCAAATATATTTCACCTTTTTTTTCTTTCTCTGGCACTGGCTTCAAGATAAAAATTTACGATCACGTTCAATGCAAGAATAGAAGTAATAATAAGATATCATTTGGAGTAAAGTCTGAAAATGACATTCAAAGAATATTATTATTTTCTGATAGACTTAGTAAGTGATGCTCGTATTTTAAACGAAAATAATAAGAATAACCTTCATAGTTTTCATTCATTTTTAGTGCTCACACATGAAGTTTTTCGTTTATAGTTTAAGAATAAAGGACGGTAAAAAATACTCTTAAAAAAAGGCCTTTCGATGGTTTCAAATATTTAAAAAGCGATTTATTGATCAAAAAGCTTAAATTATCTTTTTTTATTCTCTTGCAACATATATTCTACGTTAAAGGATTCTATTCAACCTTAAATGATAGCTATAACAACTATAGTCTTCAATGAAGTATAGATTTTAAACTAAGGCAATAAAATAGAAAAAAATTATCAAAACTAAAATGAAACCATCTTCCTTCTGAAGAATATTAAAACAAGTAATATATAAAAAAAAATCTTCTTAAATCAATTCCTACATAGGTCAACAAAGAAAAGTTTTAGATGTCGTAGGTAGCCTAGTGGTTAGAGCATCAGACGCCAGACCAGAAGGCCCGGGTTCGATGCCCGATATCACCAAATACTCTCCGAGTACACACGGAGTACCTGCTCGTTAAATCAGTGGGTACAAAAGTCTTGTGGGAAGTCGCAGTAACCAGGGGGCTAGAGAATATTTCCCTCCCCCCAGTCCCATGCCTAATTAGTGGAGGTGGAGATAGGTGGTGTCGCTATCTATCGTGTATGAACCGAGCCAAATCATACTGTCACTTCCACGGTGCTCAATGTTAAAAAAAGCTAAGTACAGGCGTACACCTAGCCCCTTGCACGATGCATTTCGTGGGCCTCGAAATCAGACACCGTCAGACAGGTGGCATTAGAAACAACAAAAAAGTTTTTATTTTATTTAATTATTATTAAATAGTTACAATCAATATAAATATGTATATACATATGAAAGAATCACACTATTAAGTAATAAAACAGAAAGAGATTTTCCATGTAATTTTCAATTTCTTTTCCTATATGGTGTTGGACTATTTTTTGTTACTTTTAATCATGAACTAAATTTAATTATCCTAATAAAATAGTATAATAAAAAGAAACCACATTCTCAGAAATTAGGCCATTTCAAGTGGTATTCGAAACCTCGACCTTTGGATAAAATTCCAACGCTCTATCCATTGCTCTACATTGGCGCAACGAACAATTTTCCTTTATATATATATATATGATTTTGGACTATTAGCTTTGTTTCTTACAGTTTATTCATTTTTTTATTTAACTAATGAATCAAAGTTTGAAAAAAATCGTATTAACATCAAAAGTGCCATCCACTACAAATTTTAAAAAAATGTATTCGAACTTGAATGGATAGATAGAAAGTATTTTATTAACAATTGAAAATGTGATCAATATATACACTGGTGTCCAAAAGTTAAGCATAAATCGTAAAATAGGAAAAACATGGAGTAAATATTCGTAAAATTATTCCAAATTTCTTGCGGATATTAATTGGGTGAAGAAGAAACATTGGGTTTATGCAAAACTTTTCAGTCGACTACTTCCTGCGCGAAACACCGGAACGCGGAGAAACTGATTACGCAGCATAGGCAGTTCAGACAAGTTAAGTGCAACTGCTGTGCGAAGGAACGTTGTTAACCATCAAACAAGGTGAATGATGGCACAAAGACGCCAATTGGACATGTTTACGAAAGGAAGAATCGTTGGAATGCTGGAATCCTCACAATCACAAACCGAAGTGTCTCGAATTCTGAATGTGGACCAGTCTTGGATCTCAACACTGTGGCAGAGGTTTCAAAGAACGGGAGATGTTACCCGACAACCAGTATCAAGTCGACCAAGGGTCACAACCCCTCGCCAAGACCAATATCTGGTAATAAGTGTGTGACGTCAGAGGGGCAGTACTGCCAGAGCACTGGGTTCGGAGCTCACAGTCGCCACAGGAAGACGAATTTCGAGACAAACTGTTTACAGGAGACTCAATCATGCTGGCCTGTATGCCAGAAGACCAGCAGTTTGCATTCCTCTCACGTCTGCGCATAAACGCGCTCGTTTGAACTGGAGTTTGAAACATCAACATTGGAGTGTGGGAGAGTAGGCCAATGTGATGTTCAGTGACGAGTCCCGGTTTAGTCTGAGTAGTGATTCTCGGTGGGTAACGATATGGAGAGAACGTGGAACACGTTTTGAACCAAGAAACATACCGGAAAGACATCATTTTCCATCAAAGGGATTAATGGTATGGGCAGGCATCATGATGGACGGCCGCACAGACCTCCATTTCTTTGACACGGGGTCTGGGACTGCTCAAAGATGCAGAAACGAAGTACTTGAGCCTTATTTTCGCTTGTTTCGTGGTGCTGACGGTCCTGACTTCATATTCATGGATGATAATGCGCCATGTCACCGAGTGGTGCTGATTGATGACTTCCCTGAAACGGAAAACATCCAGTGCATGTCGTGACCAGCGAACTCCTCTGATTTAAATCTTATCGAGCATGTATGGGATATACTCCGGAGACAAATTGCAGCCCTTTCGCACCCACCAAGCTCCGTTACAGAACTGAAGAGAGCTCTCCAAGAAGCTTGGAACCGTTTTAGCCTACAACTCATTCATCATCTCATAGCAAGTATGGCAAATCGCTGTGCAGCATGCTCTCTGTCAGAGGTGGCCCCACGCCTTATTAAACTGCAACATCAGTATTTTATTTAATGTTTCCTTTCATTTTTTCTTTAAAGTGTGAATCCTTGCTATGCTCAGTTTTCGTTCGAACTGCTACTTTGGATAATAAAATTAATTATTATCATTATTTTGATTTGCTTCCTTATTTTATAACCATTTTACACTCGCATATCACGTTCCCCGCCATTCTGATTTACAGTTCCTTCTTTATTCACAAAATTATCAATTATGCTTAACTTTTGGACACAAGTGTATATATATATATATATATATATATATATATATAGGAGAGTGTGAACTAATAACAAAAATTAAAAGAAGAGATATTTATAAAGCACGATAACTGCACTGCTGTATTTTGAACTATCGATATTTCGTGTGCATAAAAACAATTACTAAATAATTACAAAAATTGAAAAAGAAAGAGAGTATCTAAATACAGAACATATAAAAAAATCCATATTTATTACATATTTCATGGGGTATTTTTTGTACTATACGGTAAATTAAAATAAAATTGTTTTAAAGCATTCCGTTTTGAGTAAACTCGTCCCGTCTTAGCCTCGTGGTCATTACTGTGAATAGTGGCTAGCGTCTTTTCAATAGGATCGTGAATTAGTGTCTTAGTGTTACTTTAAGACCCTCACCGTGTAGAGGCACTTATGCGCATTAAGTCTGCGGCGACAAATTGTAGACTTTGGCAGAAGTTTTTATTTGAAACACCGGTTTGCCGCTCCACAGATACACCGTGCATGCCTTAGACGACTAGCTCGAAAGGAATCCCAGTTCGTGCCTGTCGCTAAGGGCTTTTATTCCTTTCAGTATTTTGTTTTCGACTTTCAGAAGGAGGCACCACTGCACACCCCTTTCCTAGAGAAAAAAGTTTTTTTTTTGTTTGGCTTTCTGAACGATACTAAGAGAAGGTTGTTTTTCCAGCCAATTACTTCAATTGTTACACATTCCCAATGGGTCTTTTAAGTATCGTTGGAAATAATTTCCGTTGACTTTGATTGGAATCTCTAGTTGAGATGACGGGTCTAAATGACGCCTGCGCCGTTACTGTTTTTGGAATTCCTAATCGTGATATTTTTTTGAGAATGTCTTGTTTACTCTCTCTATGGAATTAATGCATAATCAAAACGTTAGCGCGTTAATCTGTGCTGCCATCTAGTGTTCAATTCCTGTGCCACCACTTCAGTGACAGGCTGTTAATGACGGAGGGAAATATGACCCATGGTAACCTTGAGTGCCTCTTGGGAGAAGTGTTATTTGAACTGACCCCCTTCAGGTCCGAAGTGCACGCCTTGGACGACTGAGCCGAATGGCATCCCATTTCAGGCTAGTTGTTGAGGGCTTTATTGCTGTCCTTTGTTGTTTGCGACATGGAGAAAAATTCACCGCTACAAATCTTTGGCTACATATTTAAAGTTGTGACGGGGAATGGTGTGGCAATCTGCAGAGTGGGATATAATTTTGATTCTTCCTCGTCAATTTTCTAAGGCTTGGAATTGTGAGATCTGTCGTCATTAGCCCTTGTGTGGTCTTAGAATGTGACGTTTATAAACAATAAATCAGTGGTTCCCAAAGTAGTCCTTATGGACTCCCAGGGGTCCCCGATACTGTTCAGGCAGTCCGTGGGAAATTAAAATTAATATGTGGGTCCCTGAACAACGTCAGGAGGTCCGTTGAAGGTTTAATGAAAAATTTTAAAAAAATATGTAATCTATTTTTATATTTATGATACTTTATATAAATAACAATAATTCACTTGGATGTCATCCCAACTGGATGTTGAAACCTTTTGCGCGTGGACTAACTCATATCCCAAACACAGAAGAATCCATATGAATACAGGACCATCTTATTAAAATATCCACAAACAAGGGAGGATTAAAAAAGGATAACACAAAAATTCTGGTTACGAAAACAAACACCAATTTTATATCCTGCATTGTGGGTTTTTATACAGAAGTTGTTGAATTTGGTAGAATATGGATTCAGTGCCGTATGTATAAAAAATGCCTCATGACAAAAAAAGAAGAAATTGACTGCTCATGGGGATTTGCAGTCACTACTCACAAACATTGAGACTTTTTTTTAAAAATGCACTCATAACATCTCGTCAAGTTCTTCCAAGTCAGCAGTTTTTCTTAAAATTTTTATTTTAAGCAAATGTTATAATTTCAATAAATAATTCTTCAACGAAATGTTTTTTAATTGGTAATTTTTATACTATTCACTTATGTAGCTTTTTCACTTGGGGGTTCTTGGGAAAATTTTGACTGTAAAAAAGTGTCCATGGGTTAAAAAGTTTGGGACCCACTGCAATAAATCTAAGTCACATTGATTAAATTTTATTTTGTGTGGTTCCCCTTCGGAGCGTTTCAAAATCTAACTTGATATTATCTGATCTAAATTTAAAAAGGTAAATTTCATTTTCATCTACCTTAAAATATTTGCAGATATTTTTAACAAAATTAGAATATCTTGTACTATTGTTCTGAAATTTTTAATTTCATTAGCTCACACTGGATAAAAACATATAGTAGACTAATACAGCATTTTTTTCCTCAATAGCCTAACAAGTTGAACACATGTAATACAAAACTCTTGTACATTATATATACAACCGCACGTATATGAATCGTCTCAGATAATAGTTTTTCCAATTGATTTAACAAACAATTCTAAAAATAAGAATTGTTTAATTAGAAAATAATGTATGGTGTATTAATAATTATTAATAACACTATTAATAAAAGTAAAATGATTCTCGATCTTCAAGATCGAGAATCATTTAACTTTTATTATTTTTTTTTCAAACTACACTATTGGGATTTGGAAAGATTGTCTTAAAATACTGATATTTTACAAACCTTTTCAGTGTTTTGGGTTTAAAGGTTTCCTTTTAAACTCACTTGTTCTTTATTTTGTTTCCAAAGTTCTAATATACGTGAGATGAGACAAGATTTAAAAACAAAAGAAAAATTTCAATAACGTCTAAATATAAGAACAAATGTTTCCACATTTATACAAATATGAGCAAAGCATGGAAATTTTCAGTGATTTTGTGACAGACATCCTAATAAAAAGCAGAAAAGTTACTAAATTAAAATTGACTCTAACAGAATGCCTATAAACTTAGCAGAAAAAATATATATTTAGCGTATTCCAGAATATTTCTCTGTGAAATGTGCAATTGAATGTTCACAGTAGATTAAGTGTTCTGGTTTAAATTGCTCATTTGTTTAATGGTCTGGCACAAACTACTTAAATAATAATTATAAGGTAAAAAATACACCAAGTCATCCCCAATGGAAACTTTGGCATCCAAGCTTGCACCACGACGAGACTTTTACAAAGATAAATTCACATCTCACAGGAGTTTTCTATTATTCCCAATAGAAACAGATTTCTGAGAAAAGTATTTTCCATTCCATGAAACAGAAGAGCTGACGTCTGAGGATCTCTTACAGAAAAATAAAAAGAATTCGGAGCTTTTCACACTTTCACCCTGAGGAAATGAAAAGTGCTTGTGCATTAATTGCTGCCGTTTAATTGGAAAATTGTTCCTATATTAAACATGTTCCCTGCTTCCTTAAACAAGTAAAAATGACTGCGCAATTTCTCAATTAACAAGCAAAGGTTCTTAGCGCTAGTTTTGTCGGCGAATTACTGATGTTGAATAATAATGAGATTTCTCAGAGGAATCCTGTTTATTCAGTGCCGGGTCGCGCTCTTCTCCTTTTGTACCAGAAGTGTGTTCTCTTAAATTATTCGAACAGCGGCAGAGGAAGGACTAAGTGAAAATGCATTTTTCATCCCGGGTTATGAAAATTGCGACTTTTACTACTTTCGGCTTCTCGATTTCTGCAAAAGTGCATGCTCGTTGGAGTTATGAATATCGATTTATGGATTACGATCTCGGGAAAGAGAGAAATCTTGGATTGGAAGTTATATATTTACTGGAGCGATGATTTTACAGATGGAGAGAAAGCGACTGATTATCGTGCTTTTGAGTAGTTGTTTTTATTTCCACCCAATCTATAAATGAAATATTAATTTTCGACTGTATCGCAATTTTAACTTTATTGCCAAAAGTATTTATTCGTATATAAATTTAAGGTTGAAGTATTTAATTAAAATTTAGTATAAAAATAATACTTTATTGACAAGAAAAGTGTTGCTGTAGAGCCGCCATGCCATTTCCAATGTCATTGCTCTGACTAGGCAAGTTGCGTTATTTAAATTGATATCATAATGTTATTTACATCTGATTTATTTACAATGTAATATTAAATTTTAAAAGATACCAATATTTCAACAAATATATCCGTGTGTATTGTCTTTATAATCTACGATGCAAACTGTTATATTTCCGATGCAAACTGTTCATGCTAGTAGTACTTATTAATTAAATATTGATAAACAGTTAGAATAATTTTCAGTTTCTTGATCGTTGCCTTAAACGTCCGATATCTCTATCTTGTCATTCTGAAATTTGAGTTTGGAAAGGGTTTAGCTACGACTTTTCAACATTTAAATTTGATTAAAGGTATTGAATGATGCAGTTCAATGTGATATAGAGGATTTCAAAAACTTTACAGCTACATCATAGAGGGTTTCACAGTTAACCATCTGTTGACAATAATTATTTATAATTCGGCTAGATTTTATATTCCATATATTATGTCAAACTAGAGTTACATAACATGGCATTGGTAATAGAACTTGAAATGCAAAACCACTGATTATATCAGTGTTTCTCAAACATTCAACACCTGCAACCCAGTTTTCAATCATATTTATCATCGCCCCTCCCCTATACAAGGACAATGTATTAAATGCAAAAAATGCACTTTGATGCTAAATCTACAATGCTACTTTGATTATAAACCGTACAAATTATGAAAAGTATTAAATTTTGCATATGGCAAGCCGGTGGGAGGCACTGGTAAATATTAAGAGGACATGGCACTTAAAAAAGGACCTAAATGTCATTTTTGTATTTTTACTTAATTATATTCTTTGTAATGATTTCTTTCGAAAGATATATCCCATTTGTATGCCTGAAAATTAGAAATTGGAAAAATAATTAAGATAAAAAATGTAAACAAATAAATTAAGGAAGTAGATCATGCCCACTTTTTAGGAAAAAAAAAGCTAACAAAGAAAAGCTATTTTAAAAAGTGGAATGACAACTCAAATGAAAGATAGTGTTAAAAATAAAGCAAGATATTTTTGAAGTAATTGAATGTAATTTTTTTTTCTTTTAAGGTATGTGCATGCAATTTTTCTTTAACTAAGGTATTTCGTATTAATATTTTTATAATTTCAGTTCATATTCAACGCATGCTTTTCATAAAAATATATCATTTAAATATTATGTGAAGCAAAAACTTTAAAATTTTTGTTATGACAACGAAAAAAAACAACACTTTTCTTGAGTTTACTTATGCAATTAATACTCTCTTAAAATGGATAATTGTTAAAATGTATGGCTTGAAATAATATGAAAATGCTGTTATTTTTAAGAAAAATATGTAGTTAATATTTTAAAATGAAATAGTTAATATTTAAAATATTATTTTTATTTTTGCTTACATATTTTTTTTTGAATTATAATTTTTAAAATGGTGTTTCTAAGTTTGAGTTTGTTTTGCATTCAAAATGCTTCTTCTTCCATAATTATTTACCAAGCACTTCAGTTTTTTCCTGTGTGTTATATATAATGCATGTAACAAAATAAGCGATCGATTTTGCTGTAAATTTAATACTTTTTTTTTATAAAATTTTTTTAATGTAGTAGATTTTGGCTTTTTAGTGGAATGTTTGCATACATATATCAAGAGTTTATTTTTTTCTCTCTAAAACTAATTAAATTATTGTAAAATCGATACCTAAAGTTATTTAAGACATCCATAAGAATACTACAAAAAATTCTGGGTTAAAAATAATAAATTTTAAAATTTTAAAATTTTAAAATTTTCTTAAATTAGTTTTATAAAATTGTGTGAATAATATTTGCAAAATTTCATCTCACATCACTTTCTTGAATAGAAGCATTACATGAAATGCTAAAATATATAATTTTTAAATACATAAATTTAAAAAAATATTGAAAAGGTGCCAAGTCACCTTAAACGTGCTTTTAATTTAGTATCTATAAATTAATTATCAAAAACATTGTGCAGTGACTTTGTCAAAACACGTTTTGTTATAATTAGATAACTGAATGTATAATCAAGGAATGTAGCCACCCATTGCTTCTGTACAGGCTTCACAACGAGCTGTCATTCTATAAATTAGGTTGTTAGCTTCATCTTGTGGTAACAATCCCCACTCTTTTATAAGTGCAGATTTTAATGCCTTGTGAGTGTTTGAAGGGTATTAACACTTTTACTAAAGCACAAACAAAATTTTTACACCCACCAAATCAATCGGACTCCCTTAAGCTAAAAGGATGTTAGAGAGTCGTGGGCTCTCTCCAAATGAGAACTCGGCGATAATCAGTATTGTTTCTGTACCTGAACTCATGAGTAAAAAGTGCATGGCCTCACTCTTGATATGCCAAAAAAAATACATATTCTTAACTACAAAAAAAAGACGAGCTCTTTCCTGTGATGGCATACGAGACACACATACCACTGATAATGAGACATAAAGGCTCCTCTCAGATAAGCGTCTTTAAACAGTTTGTCTAGAAATTGTCTTTCCAGTGGCAGCTTTTAAAATACTGAGAAAAACTTCTTTGCTGTCATATCTAGGAGACAACGTTTATTTATTGTCAAATATCGATCTTCCGTAGGTGTTGTAGCTTTTTCTCGACATTGTTCAGGTCTTTTAACAACAGTACCCATTGTCTGACATTGATTCTACAGTCTGGGTATCATCATTCCAGGAACATTTAGGTTCCGAACTTTTTCCGCTTGAGACATACCACCCTCCATCCACCCGAGAACTCTCTATCTCACATTGTGGGAACTCATTTTAATATAATTAATACCAATTTGTGCTTATCACAGCGCGATACAGAAGTCTAAACTAAAATTCAAACCAGTAATGAGTAAACGGTTTTAACGTTTTTCACTCAAAACCGCCCCCCCCCCATAAAAATTATTTTATCAATCAAAACTCATAATATTAGGATATGATGATTGCTTTTGGTTATGTTATATATAATATGATTTTAGGAAAAGAGTCTTAAATTTCTTGAAATAGTAGGAAATTTATGTCTGTAACGGTTAATTTTAGACTCTACTGTATTTTGAAGTTCATTTTGAAAACCATATAGTAATCTCGCTAGTTAAAACAAATACAGTTCTTCTTCGTCTGATATACTTTGTTCTTTTTCTTTTTAAACAGATTTTTTTGACTGTTTCACACAATTTTGATATTGTACTCATATGGAATGTTCCATTCGTTCTTCCTCACATGTCTAAATAATCTGAGCATTTTAATGGTGAATCAATATTGGAATTTATTGAGCAACCAGGCTTTCGATAGTTTTTCCTTTACATAAAACGTTTGATCACTTAAGCTTTAAAAAACAATAAAATTATTTTCTTGCAATAAGTTGCTTTGGTGATTAAAAAATATCATATAAAAATTTAGTGATATATGCTGTTCATTTGGAAAATTCCCCCAGCCGGATCTGCAACATAGGTTCACAATACAATATTTGTCGATCTGGTAGAGGAAATCATTCATTGTGGCTTCCATTTTCGGCAAACACTCTGATATGTTATTGACAGGAAAATATATGTGGGAAATCTGTAGTTTAATATAGAAACAGAAGAAAGTTTCAATCTTGACATATTAGTACAAATATATTCACCTTTTTTTTCTTTCTCTGGCACTGGCTTCAAGATAAAAATCTTTGATCACGTCCAATGCAAGAATAGAAGTAATAATAAGATATCATTTGGAGTAGAATCTGAAAATGACATTCGATAACTATTATTATTTTCTGATAGGTTTAGTAAGTGATTCTTGCACTTAAAACGAGAACAATAAGAATAGTATTCGTCCTTTTCGTTAATTTTTAGTTCTCGCGCACGAAAGTTTTGTGGTATAGTAATAACCCGAATATAGTTTTAACCCAAAGGAATTATAACTCTCTATAATTTAAAATGTGCATTAATGTTTCTATTACATTCATTTTAAGAAAAGGCTTCATTGTTAGATACGAGAAAACATTCCAAAAGTAGTTTTGCCATTTTTTTTCTCAAAAACTTTATTGCCAGAAAGAATACTCCATCGCATCATAAATTACACATCTTGTACTATTTTTCGATTTAGTCGCCCCCAACATTGAGACCTTTGTCGTAACATGCAAACAATATCAACTCTGTTTAACTGTTCACAAACCGTTTACTCTGTGGAACTGTGGTAAATCTCGGTTCCTGGTGATACAAGAAATTATCGCACAGCGTGCTACACTTCAACATTGTTTGGAAGTTCCTCCTGATCATACGACTTTCAATGGAAGAACAGGTAAAAGTGAGATAGAGAATTGTTATTTCCATTCGTGGATGTGGAGGAATATTGTCTTTCCAATTCCAAAGACTGTGTTTCTCTTCTGAACATGCAACATTACCGGCCAGCCGTTTGACACAGCATGATCTTTTCAACATGCAAGATTTGTAGGTGGACGCACTAGTCTCACGGACCCATTCATTTCAGATAACAGCCCACACTTCCGTTGGCTTCCATGTTATCAGCCCACGTCTGTGTGCTATTGTGATTTGCACTCAAATAACCTCGCGAACGCCGGTATGCTGCTGCTCTCTCTTTTTCGTCGCTTTGCGCATTCGTAATTCCTCCTACGCTGACGCTCCTTTAGTCATTTAACTAGTAACGGGTGTGGTTTTTTATGACATTGTTTTTTTCACATGGTATATTGTCTTCCCTTTAAAGAAATGACAAAACCTACTTTAGAATAGTCCTTAGTATACTAAAAAATTATATTTATTACGATTTTTATACTTCAAATTTTCTTTAAAAAAGAAGCTTTTAATTTTAATACATAAATATCAAAATATATTCGGATACAATTTTCTTCGAAAAGCCTATGACTGATACACGCAATGAAGACATATAAGAATAAACGCAATATAATACTAGACCTGCCACTGTCAATGACCAACCCATAATAGAATTTCCTTAACGAATCCACCGCTTTCGAAACACGCTACAAAATACTACACAGTACAAGGCAACTTCATTACACAGCGAAATTTTAAGAACACATTCTGGGCATTTTATTCCATTACAGAAATCAGTCCTTTAAAAGCGCGTCTTTTCGAAAATAATTAACATTACTGAAGAATGTGAGTCGAAATGAAGGGGAATCTTTGAGGGAACTTACGCTGGCAGTATGACAAACTGCGAGAATGCCGAGAGAATTGTTTGTCAAAATTATCCCCAAGCTGTGGATATCCAAGAAAGCGGGGTAGCCGTAGGGTAATTGCTTGGGCATGGAGACAGCGATGCTCTATCTACGAATCCTGGACTCACGGTTAAAGAGTAATTATAAACAAGTAAAGTGTTTATGTGCTATCTCTGAAAATAGCTAACTTATTAGAAAAGTGCTTAACATTTACAAATATGCTTCATCATTCTTGACTGTCCGCGGGATTGGTTTCAAATTCCGAATCGTCCGTTGTTTCTAAAATACATTCAAATAAGTACACGTTCTTGATTTAAGTAAAATGGATATGCCATTCCGGTTTGTGATGATAATTAAATTTAAATCAAGTGGCGTGTGAAAAATGCTTACTTCAATTTAGCTCTATTAAAAGCTGGGTAGTTAATAACATTGTAGTATTTAAAATTAATCTGAGCAATTAATATCCATTTCAATTTCGGATATTACAAACTATATGTTTGATATTTCCTATTTAAAATTAAAATGAAATAAAACAATTACACTAGGTCAGAAAAAGACCTTACATTTTAACTAAACCAAATATCTGAATTTTTTATTAAATTGCGCGGTGTTTTTAAATCTTAAGATCCTTTGTACATGTATAATTAATTGTAGAATATGACATTTTTTAAATTTGTTTATATAATTATATGAAAGAATCAATGCTTATTAAAGAACATGTAGCGAAAAATGAAATTCATATGCTGGTGACAAACATTTAATTTTCTAGTTCCAGATTGTAATACATGTCGGTTCCTGCTTCCTTCTAATCCCCGTTGTCTACTCTCGGACCCGGCTAGATGTGTGGGAAGAACTGCATAATCAGTCCACATGATTCTCTCTAATTAATTTATTATCACAAAATATCAAGCAAGCAAAATAATAATCTAATTAAGAATAATGAACAGTATGCAAAGCGCGAAGGTGAGACCCGTTAGCCTGGGGATAATAGTACGGACCCTCAACTGATTCCACGATATCCTACACAAGCTCAATTTCAACTCCTCCGCGCTCTAATAAGTTATTATTTAACTTCTATTTAAATAAGGCTCACGAAACCTATACTCTTGAGAAGTCCTACTGTTGCGGCCTTGGACTTTAATCTTTAACGGGATTCGATCACCTCCGAGTGATCCTCTCTTGGAATTCTTCAATTGATTCTTTTATAAACTCAGATTTGCACTTAATAAATTCACGGTCCTCCTCTCACCGACTAACTCTCAAAATTCGCAAATACAGACTTTATATAATATACTTAATTTGTGTGTGTGCATAATCACGTTTTCTTACCTTCGGTGAAATTTGGTTGGTAAAAATGTTTCCCCAGAAGAGTCCCCAAGGGGTTAGTAATAGACGAAGAGTGAAAAGAGTGATAAAACAAGAGTGAAAAACATTAAGAATTTAAATTAAGAATAATATCAGTATTTTTTGTGAGAAGTGCTTTTTAAAAGTTGCGAGCAAAGAAAAGAGTTACGGATGTAAAAATATGATTTATTGAGTACTTCAAACCAAGTTTTATTCTAAATTAATTAGTTAAAAAGGCAAAAAACAATTTTTAATAATTTAAATTCTTTTGTGATCTAATTTTAGTATTATAAAATATGTAAAAATTTAAAGGAACATTACAATAATCGCAGATGTTAATGAGTATATATTATAGTATATATTCTTTAATGACTAAATTCAGTTCGAATATTGAGTTGTATATGTTAGCAGAAATAAAAAAAAGAAAGCGAAAAAAATTATAAACTTATCTAAAAATTTGTATAATGTATATAAAGAAAATAAATGTATTTGATGTATTTTTGTTTACTATTATGATTTTGATACTTAGTAAAATATAAAATTATGTAAAGTTAATTTCTAAGTTAATTTTAAATTTTCTTGAAATTTACTGGGTTTTTTTTACTTTTTAAATTATTTAATCTTCATTTAATAATGCATTTATTTAGCAAAAAAACACTCTTAAAACAATACATATTTTATAACTAAGGAAACCAAAAAGAATAATTTTCCCATCTCAAACATGACTACACTACCCCTGAATTGATTTTTTTCTCTCAATTGTTACAAATATTATTTAATTGTATAAAAATTAACTAAAAACGGTTTTTACTATTTGAAATTGAAATCAGTTAAAATTTTTGCTAAATTGGTCATTTTTTTTCTTAAGAAGAATCAAATTATAGGAATATTGATAACGAATCTAATACAGATAAATCGATTAAGCTTACCAGATAAGGTGAACAAACATTAAAGTAAAACAGAACGGTCCTTCAAACACTCTTTCTATGACTTAAGCCATTCTCAATCTAATAAGCTAACATTATTTTTATTCTAATAACAATCCGAAATCTTGTTAGCATTAAATAAAATGAAACAAGGATGCATTGCACTTTTACTGTTCTAATACTAATAAGAAATTTTCACAGCGCTAAAAATCAATCGAAGGTAATAAGAGAAAATTCCAATGCCTAAGCAAAGTATTCGCGTTCCATAAAAGCGCCTAATGCACAGATTAATATTTTTAGCTATGGAATAAACTGCGATAAAAGACTTTCTCACCTCTACTAAGAGAATAAATAGTTTTCTGAATGAATCGAATGGCGAATTCATAAAATCCCCAGCACTCTTCCTGACTTATTTATTGCTGATTTTCTTTGGATAGCGTCGTTATCGTGTTCACGACATTGTCCAAACAACACCTTTTATGAGAAAGGGCTATCTTTATTGATAATATTTCTTTTATCTTTGCCCTGAATCTGTTATGGAAGGGAGAAAAAATGCAACCGACTCAAACTAGCCGGTTAGAATTATACGATGGTATGCCGTCGACGTCGCTTTGTGACATTGTTGCCATTTCATAGAATGTTTTTTATTGTACTTTTTTTTCAAAGTGTTACGGAATTGTTTCTAAGTACATTTATTGTTAGGATTATAGGATCATATATTTTTTTAGCTATGCAGAGTTCATAGTCTTATGTATTGTATTACAGATAAAATTCGTTTGGTTGTGGTAGGAGCAAAAATTAGACTCAGAGGAAAACTTAGAAGTTTAGGAATATTAGGTTCGAATTAGTGAAATTAAACGAATGTTCATTAGTTACTTCAATTCCCTAAAATAATATAATGTTGTAAAAAATAATGATGTTTAATTGTTGCTTATGAATTTTCGATTTATCAGGTAAAGAAATTTCCAATTAAAGTTACGCAAAGTAGTATTTATGAGTCATGTTGACACGCCTTTACATTGGGGTTGTTTGGTAGTTTAGAGAGTAGGGTGCCAGGTAAGGTTCGTGTTCGTCACTTGACTATGGTTCAGTAAAGCTCATCGGTTCGCTAGCGTTACGAGACTAAACTGCTCGTTATAACTCCAAGGAATAATTATTAGACAAAATTCAAGCACCATTAAAATAGGCAAAATGGATAGCTTTAATCTCCAAGGTTCTTATGTATTTTTTTGGGAGGGGGCTTAACAAATTATGATTTCATTCCATCCTATCAAATCTACTCTTTTCAGTACTACCACGTTCATTTCCATACCTATTTTTTACAAATAAATTTTTAAAAAAAGTGATTTGCTTCGTCCGTGGTTTTTGTGCATAAAATTTCTATCATAATTAGTCAAGAAAGATATTATATTGTTCGAATTATGCGCAATGATTTTTTTAAATAGTCTAAATAACTTATATTTGGATGTGTTATACGTTAATATTACTGTATGCTGTATTTATTGTATATTAAAATTGTAATATATTCACAAGTAACACCGTTCTTTACATTATAATGGCGATTCAATGGAAACTTGGTGAAATTTTGGCGATAGAGCCAAGTTGGCATCATTTTCAGTGACCATTTTGGCGAGTTCGTGTGGCTCCATGGATTCTTCTGAAAATTAGTGATTTACTGGTATCAAGATCTATGACGTAAGCGGATCTTTCTCAAAAGATCTATGAGAGCTATAAATGGGGAATAGCTTGCCAAAATGAGCTAATCTTGTTTTGACAGTTGAAGAGTACTATTGATTTGACCATAAAGAGTCACCCAGCGATTAGTTACACTTCGGCCGTTGGTAGAACGAAGGAGTGCTTGTCAACAACTTTTAACATATTTGTATTCTTAGACACTCATAGTTGTGTCTGAACGCCGTAGAAGGTGCGAAAACCTTCTGAGATTTATTCTGCAAATTTTGCCACTGTATCCTGTATTTAAAGGATTGTTTTTGCCAATAAATTTCCGTCACTAGTGAAGAAGTAACTATCTTGCTCTTTGAGACTGATTTGCATAAAATTCTCGAAACCCGATCTATGTAACAATATGATCGTATAATCACTTGGAAAAGAGAGAGAGTGTTAGCTATTAACTGGAAATATTTTTGCTTCTTCTTTTATAGTAGTGGAAAAAATTTAATTCAAGGTACATATTCTTTCCTTAAATATAGTTGTCAAACCAGCATGTATGGAATTTTTACCGTGTTTTTCTTCCTCGCTTCTGTTCTTGTTTGCTACCCTAAGAAGAAGTTTGTTTTGCTATTTTTAACTATCATATAGAGCTTACTGATATAGTTTAAATAAAAAGATTTAAATAGTTAGTATTTCTTTTTGTTAAAATGGTTTCAAAATCTGCACTTTTGTAATTAAAAAAAAGAAAATATCTAGATTTAATGGATGCAATTAGAATAAAATCTAATATTTAAACACATCTAAATTCTCCGATTTCCACTAACTTATATTTTGACAAATTTACTAATACAGCTCATTATTGCTCACGATAATGAGAAATGTGGTGCTCAGGTGAGAAAGTAACCACACTCCCTCCTTCTAGAAAGGAAATTCGTTTTTCTGAAGAACTCTATTCGAGCGATACTATTTAGCGAATGTTTATTCAGCCTTATAATTGCATCCTGTGTTGTATTAAGAGTCATTTAAAAGGTTCTTTTGTTCGCATGATCGACAATCTGCAGTTGAGATGATTATTTAAAGATCTATTTGATGAATGTACTATGGCAGCTGGTAATTGCTGGTTGTAATTTAGGAGTAAAGATTGGTTAGACTCTCCATAAAGTTTACACTAGATCGTGCTGTACTCTAGTGTCCATTTTCAGAGTTACCATTAAGGAAGTTGTTGATCTTCGCTTGGATTCACGATATAAATCACCATTTGCCACTTCCAAGAGGTATTCTGTGTTGAAAACTGGATGGAAAAAGATATCTCTATCTGGCCAGTTGTTAGGAGTTTTTACTGCAATCCTTAATAATGGATATACAAGTGAGAGATACATGACAGATGAAGCCCTTATATTTTAAAAGGGAATATTTTCCAGATGTATGCGTATTGCACTTGAAAATGCAAAAACGTTAACAATCTAAAGCTTATAAGTGAAATGCATCGCTTTAAATTTGATATTCATATTTTATTTTCAAAATTGAATAAAAGAGAATTTGAAGTTTTTTATTAAATAATACATAACCCAATGAAAAATTCTGAGAAAATGTTCTTGCCTGTTACTATTGTCCTATTGGTTTATCATGAATCTTAATATCTTCATGTCTTACTGAATATCTTAAATGAATGTATAATGTAACCTAAATATGTAACCAAGAAAGGCAAACAGCAAGCTTTACTTACCATTAACTGGAAAAACTTACTACTGTGTCGTGGTTTCAAACAGCACGGATGTTTTTTAACGCAGAAAGAACTATAGATTGATAATAGCGCCAATGGTGACAACTCAGAAATAGTACATCATTCACCTCATTGCCCATATAATTGATAAATACTAGTTACTTTTGCTTCAAGAATTTCAGTATATTTTTACCTTCAATTATATAAATGATTTACTGTCTTTCTATATGCTCTGCGATAATAATTAAAATAATTCTTAAGTAATAATGTTTGAATACTTTGTTGATTTGAGCCTATGGATAATCATATTTTGTTTTATAATCTTTGGAATAAATAGCTTATTTTTTGGTATTGTTTATGAAATATTCATATAAACGTAAAAACAATTTGGGTGCAGCAACCATATTTTATCATATGTATAAAAATACATACATGTTACTTCCATCTATAGGGTTGATAAATATTAAATTTCTCAAAATATAAAATACCTTTTATGATACACCAAGATACTCGTTGTAAGAGTAAGGAAAAGTGTAAATCGATACTATGTTTTTGAAAGCCATAAAATAATTCAGAACATGTTTTGGAAATAATAAGTGTAAAATTGCCATTGAAGAACACGCACATAGGGTTTGCAAAAAGGAAAGGAAACCATAGCTTAAACTGTAATCAAACATGAAAACGACAAATCATGGCATCTTCCTGGTTCGTTATAGTATATCAAACACGAAGCGAGAAGTCATTTGATACAGTTTTGAAACTTGGTCATCTTGGAAAGTATGCGTACACTTGTATGAGAACTCACAACTCAAATTTGAGACGATTCTTGGAAAGATCCATCGATTAACATTCAGGGTTTTGATTTATCGGAAGACGAAGGTAGTTGCACGAGCCCAGATTGATTTATGATACACGAAGCATTGTTCATTAATTTTGTAACACGTTCTGACATTTTGCTGCCCTGATGTGAAATCAAAAGCGCAATAATTGATTAAACTATCAAATGCCATTAATTTCTGGCTTACAGAGAAACTTTTGAGCAGCAAGACTATCATGTGATTGATAACTTCACAAACTGATATACCACGGTGTGTTTGATCATCTCAACCTTAAATAACTATCAATAATAGATGAAAAAGTTAATTATGAAACATACAAATTGAAGAAATTTAAAAAGTATTACATAAAGTGATATTTGATTAACTTGTATAATAAGGAATCATTCAGACAATCTATGTATTTTAATTAAATAAAAGCCAGTTTGATCAGTTAACCCATAATCTCCAATTAATACATTTCCAGTTTTTTTAAAAAAAATATTTTTATCGAATATAGAGAGAGAGAGAATAGAGTTTATAACATTTAAAAGTGAAACCGGGTTATCAGTTTTTATTAAAATTCACCTAACCATAAAACCCTGGGTTACCCCGTGAAAAAAAACCCCAGAAAACAATTATATATATTTTTAGTAATATTTTTTTAATTTTTTTACTTTCATTCCTGCAGTATTTCTATCGTAACTTATTTAAATTTAAGTAACAAAATTATATATATTGCATGAATGAACGAGAAATGTTTAAATAGCAATCAAAAATATTGTTAGCAGTAGAATTTTAGTGTCTATATATTTAAAAAGACAGGAAAATAATAGTACCATATATATTAATACCGTTGTAAAGATTTTGTGTAGTAACAACTGTGGAAATTGTATTAGTTTTCCTTAAATATTATTTTAATAAAAAACGAAGTTTAGAAATTAGTTTTACGTTGTATTTATTTTCACATATTGAAGTAATACGAATAAAGATATTTTAAAAAATTTTTATGAATTATATTTTTATTTATTTACTTGGCTTATACCTCCGCTACATTAAAGGCAAATCTTATAGTATATTTAAAGTAATAGACATTTTTAGAAATATAGTTATTTATATATATATATATATATATAATTTATTAAATAAAATGGTCTCTATATATTTTGGCAAAATAATGTAAGAAGTAATGCATACTTAAACTGCGTGACTATGACTATTAATACAATATAAATCAGAAAGCAAAAGTACAAGGGACACATTTAATATTTTTAATATGAAACATTAATATTGTTAGTCTTGAAATATGTCTAATTCATTTTTACAACTTGAATGATTCAATAAGAATGTTTGCATTTAAAACAAACTTTAACTTACGAAATTCATTTAGTAATAAAATTACTTTAGCATATTTCAGTCTATAATTTAACCTTTCGGAGAAAGCTTAGTATAGGAAGAAACTGTTCTGCAAAACAAGACATTCGGTTTTGTGCTGCTCTCCTGCTTTTATTGAAAGGAACTTTCCAGTTCAGAAAATAAGCGAAAATATCATCTAGGGTATATCAGGAAGTTACATCATCCTGGTTTGAAAATAATAGAGTTTGGTCAAGTGTTTGATGTTTATTGAAAGACTGCATGGTATTCAGGAAGTGGTAAAGAGGAACAAATTTCTCATCTTAGTTGATTTTTGAACAAAATCCATCTTTGAAGAGACTAATATTTTGGGCTCAAAAAATGAAGTCACCTCCTGGAAAAGTAAAGGTTCAAGCTGCAATAATTTAATTCAAGTATTTATTCTGAAAATCTAAAACATTCTACAGCTCAGTGTAAAATTTATTCAATTTCAGAACCAATTAAATTCTGCTTGTAAAATAATTCTACATGATATAAATATATATTCCACTTTTTTGCCATGTTTATAAAAATGTCAACTTAGAGAAATTCAAAAATTCATGGAGAAAAAAAAAGTAGAAAGTTTTTTTTACAATTCAGATAACTTTCACTGCAAATTGATAATAGTATTTCACATAACACCTCAGATATGTCTGAGTTATTGCTGTTGTATTGTCTAAGTAGTGCAGAATAGGAGTAGATAAATCAAAAGTCGCCGAAGGCGTCCAAAACAGCCCTTGCTATGTCGAAGACCTTTGGTGAAGAAAGCAGTTGTTGGTTCGTGGGGTTTAGGTCTATGTTGTGGAGTTAGACAATAAAGAAGGACAATTAAAAATATGGAGAAAGTTGAATGTCAGGACAGTGAGGGGAAGTATTGCCACTTCTTTGGCAAAGGGGGGAGGAGGATATTTTCATCTATTTAATGTATCTTATATGTAGTCTAGTTGTATGGCTAAAATTACGCGGTTGCAATTAAGTTCTAGAATGACACTCTTCTTAACTAGATGGGAGATCAGTATATGTCTGGCTATTGCATAAGCATTGGTAAAGGAAAGGTTATTGGAAAGTTGAGGGGAATTTCGGGCCTCATTGGCAAGACTATCAGCCTGATCATTGCTGAAGATGCCTATGTGGTCCGGAATCCATTGCTAGGTTCGAGTCCTTTGGGCCACAACTACTCGGAGTTATATGGGTAATTATATTCTGTGTCAGTTGATAGATGCCCCTCATGATAACCTTTAGCTCAGAGCTTGAGTCTAAGAACAGTAAAATGCCCCTGGAGCTCTCAATTCTTTTACCCTGCTGTGGTACTTATTCAAATCTTCTTTAATGACCGTAAGCTCTCACGTTAAATCTGAGGAAAAATGACATTAATTATATGAATTAAACCCATTTGTATCACACTTATAAATATCATCCAAATAGAATTGGCCCTTAATAATATATTAAAAGTTACTTATCTCAAGTTTACTTACATCATTATTTAGCTTCGATCGAGCCGTGAAGAGAATGATGATACCACGACCGAGGTAACACTGGTCACCGAAACTCGTGACCAATGTTTTTTCTGTGGAGTCATGGGTTCGAGTTCTGGAGGCACTGAATACCAATATGTAAGTATATATCAAGAAAGTATGTTAAAATAGAACACCCACAGAGTAATACTGCAGTAAGCTTTGGACAGACTGCAAGGTTTATGTTTAATTTGTTGCAAAGTGCCAATTTTATAATTAAAAACTTTATTTTCCCTTTTTATTTCAGCCAAATAATAAAAGCAATTAAAGAGAAAGATTGGATTTATATATATATATATATATGACCTGTATAATTTTGTTTTATTCTTATTTATTGCTCCGCATTGAGTTAAAATTATAGCAATTGAATACATTATTAAGGATTATATGTAAATATTTCTATATGCATGTGTGCACTTCTTATTTTCAATCATTTTTCTGTAAACTATTATTGAAAAATTAAACAGCTGTAACTAACATCGTATATTTAATTTAACCTTCGTTATTAAAACAATAGCCTTATGCAAAAAAATGTTTTTTTTTAATTTATCAGAAGGAAAAAAAATTCGAAGTTATTTCATAAGTTCGCTTGAATGAGCAAAATAGAAGCAGAATGAAGAACAAAAAAAAAAACAAGTATTTTGAGGGACAAAAAACATTTCCAACGCAATTTTTCCCCCAATTCGTGATTAATATGATACGTCGCAAGTATCATTTTCAATAAACGCGTAACATCTTTGCACTTTAAAATGTTAGTGAAGGTAGAAAAAAATTACAAAATACGTCTTCTTTCAGGAAATGGCGTCTCAAAAATTAAAGAAATGTAATTAAGGTTGCTACGAAATTAAAAAAAAATTGGAAGGAAGAAAAACTAGTAATCATTGATCAGTTCAAAACGTCACTGTTGGAAAAAAAACGCTGCAATGTACTACACTAGTTGAGAAAAAAATAAATAAATGAAAAATTAAATACCATTTTTTTGTTCCCATTCTCTATAAATTCACGCCCTGTTGGTTAATGAATGCAATTACAGGATAAATTTGTCGTTAAATTAAAAAAGGTAACTAAAAAAATTATTACTTGAGGTTTTCTATCAATGGAAAAAAAAGGTAAAATTCGTATTAGGGAAGCGAGTGTGAAGAAAAAAAAGGTTTTAAATGAGGTGAAATAATCAGCTATTTTGGGTGCTAATTAAAATTTCTATCTCGTAAAATCATGTGTAAGGAATGACATCTCAAGCGGAATAACTATTTGGGAAATTTTTGCTTAAACTTGATTAGTCACAACTTGCTGCCACAGTTATCATTATTATTTACACTCTTTTTCCCTGTAATGACAATAAAATTTTTTTAATGTTTAATGAATTATTTAAATTTGTATTGAAGTTTTGTTAAATATTGAATCAACGTCAGATAATATTAGAAATTTTTTAGCCCTTACACAGCAAATTTATCTCAGTAAAATATGATTTATGATAATATTGTGACGGATCTATACGCGTTTCTACTGATTTCTTCGTTTCCCTTTAAATCAAAATATTTATTTCAACCAACCTTCATCGAGAAACCAAGCGTGATTCATGTAAGTGAGGAATATTATATAAATTCGGTTTTCGCGATTTGAAAGGGAGTGAAGTAAGAGGTCAAGTTAAGTTAAGTGAAGTAAAGTGAAGCAAGTGAGCTGTCGACATGTAGTTGTTGACAAGTTAAGTGAAGTTGATACTTTTGATGTGTGCAAGGAGAAGTGGTTAGTAAAGATTGAAAAGCCGTCGAATTAAAGATTAAAGAGCGTGAAGCCATCGTCAAATGATCAAGCAAAAGAAGTGCCTGAAGTTTCCCGTGAATGATCGGAAGCATTAGGGATCCAGGTATTGTACCTTTGATTAAGTAAAACCGGATTAGTAGTGTGCGACGTTGTTGTAAATGAGCGTAATTAAGCCGTCTTAGATTCAGTTGAGGTTCTATAATATTATCACCCCATTAGAATATCTCACCTCTGCACTCTACCATTATTATATACCTTAATTAGAATTGTGTTATGTCTGTTTCATAATCTTTAATAATAATTAATAAATCAAATTAGATTGGCATAATGTCTGTGGATTATTCAGTTCCTCCTACACATCTAGCCGGGTTTACAGATAGACAGGAGGGTTTGAATGAAAGGGGTAACTACAGGTTACCCCAATATGTTACAAAACTTAAAATATATTGCAATATTTTTTAAATACCTAAATACATTTGAGCTTCGCTTTTCTTAAATCATTTCAATCCTTATAAACTCTATCAAATATCGACACACGAAGGATTTATCCATAAAGTTTCAAAATTGCATATACTTATGTCTTAGGCAAAATATACAAAGGACAAGCTTTCGGTGGCCAGTGACTGCTACAGCAAGAGGGCTGTGACGGAGCATTTGGTTGGTGTATAAAGTAGAAGGCCTTCCAAGGATAACTTCCGTGGGATTGTAGCCCCATACACTGCCGGGGACTGTAAATCGTGAGGATTTTAAACAGGTGATGTCACCATTTGAGAAAGGACGCGGAATTAGAATGAAACAGGATAGTAAAATCTCAGAGCCGCTCGACTTTTACGTCGCAGCAATACGCCATTCCCGGATGTTGGCAAGAATACATGAGTGACGACCATACAGAACAACAAATTAAGTTTTTATAACCAGCGAAGGTGTGTATGAAGACGTTAAAGACAGTGGCAGGGTAATCCCCTGTTTGTCGTCCGCCACAGAGTCTGACAATTATGAAGATTGGTATAAACATTGGTAATGTCACTTGGCAGTTGGCTGCCATTCTTGACACCAATACAACACGGCTGTACGTTGACAGATTCCAAGCCCCGCGTTGCTGACCTTCCTTTTAAGGTCTCCCAGTTTCACATTTCAACAGGATAATGTTTATCCCCACACAGCAAGCAATTCTTCTGTTTGTGTTCACGCTGCGTTAGGGATGTGATAAGACATTGTTTCTAAGTCTTGATCGTGCCAATGTAACTCACTAATTCGATCGTGCATGGTAAGAAATCTAGCATGAAGATATCCACCAAATCTATGAGTAATTAATTACCAACCGGAAAACAGCTTCCATCTGTAATAGGCGGGCAAACTCCTTATTTAGCAATTATAACAGCTAAATTTCTGGAAGGAAACATTAATTTTTTGTAAATTTGTTGTGAAATATAACCTTTCCTAAGATTATCATCTCCCCGTCTACCGTTACTTCTTTCTGGATGTGTAGGCGGATTAACGAATTCAAAAGACATCTTTACAAATCACTATATTTATTGATATCTCTTAATCAAGGAAAGTTACACATACACTATTCAAATTTAAGAACAATAAAACACAGTGGATATTGAGAAGGGGTAACTATTAGCGGAAATACGGAATCTGAACGGAATCCACGAAAGATCAGCACGCACAATTACAGTTAACACACGTACACGTATTTATAATTTCTAAGTCACTAACTTGATTCCTATATTTCGGCAGGTCCGTCTTGTGGAATAGTTTGGTTCAGGTTGGATCAGATAAAAGGTAAGATTCTCTCTCGACTTTACAAATTCAATCTTCAGCTTTTCAGCTTTGCTCGTCGCGTTACTTCACACTAAATTTGTCAACAACTGCGAGTTGATTTATCGATGCTTCAATTCACTTTACTTTAAAATTCTAACTCTTCACTTTACTTCTCTCTCTCTCTCTCTTTCGCTTTTACCTTCTACGTTAACTCACGAAACCCGAACTTATATAAAATATCTCATTTGCATAAATCACGCTTTGGCTCCCGGTGAAGATTGGTTGATATAAATGAAACTCTTAAGAAAAATAGAGATTGTTAGTTTAAGACCGTATAGATCCGTCACAAATTGTCATTTTCGTTTCAATTCATGTGCATCACATGAACCGATTTTCGTCCCATTCGGATTTCTTTCTTCTTCGGATACATTGCAAAATGAATGTTCTACTCGGTAATTCATTCCAATTCAAAAGTTCAACTATGTATGAATTATATTATTAAGCTCGTTACAGTGATATTATAAAAGTCTTGTATACAATTTTTAGGATCCAAATCCAATCAACAATCATTATATTTAACATCTTGCCTATTTGGTTTTGAAACAAAAATAATTTAGGAATGATAGACATATACTAAACTGAGAAAGTACAATCGCCAGAAAAATGAACACTCTTAATAATATTTGAAATTACTTTTTAAAGCTGAAAATATTAGTATCCATTGTAATGATCCAAAAAGAGCTAAATTATTTTTAACAGATTAATTTATTCAGTCAGCAGGATATTACTTAAATAGTTTATCATATTCTTAAAATCTCTTTTATTACACTACCTCACTTTTTCCTCTGAGGAATCACAAACATAAAACTTGTTATCTAATGTTCCAAATCTCATTAGAGAACCCATGTTAATAGTCCTGGAAATATTCAAGCAAAACGATTAGTCGGCTACATATGCTGTAAGCAGTTGTACTCTGCCTAATGATAACTATACCTTTTATCATATTTATGCTGATTTATAATATTTATCTCTTTTTCAACACCGCATGTTGGATATTATTGCTAATATATACAGCGGTGGCAAAAAGTCCTGAACACACTCATTTTTTAGCTTAATTTTTGTGTTTGACTTCATTTTTCGTTGTGAAATTATCGCACTATCTTAAATATTGTTATTGATTTTAATGTATTTTTTTATGCTGATTTCAAATCTACTACTAGTTTCTTAATGACTAAAATATATTTTGTAGTAAAGCTGCCTGAACACAATAATGTGAAATATGTGAAAAATAAAACAATATGGAATAACATAATATGCAAAGAAAAATAACACGAAAATTGACAAATACGGTACATTTAATAAGCATTTTGAAAATTACATTGTTGTCACATGTTAGAAAATCAATATTTTATGGGCCAGCCGTTTGCTTTAATTACGGCTCTACATCTTTTTGGCATGAAATGCACCAATTTCAAAAGATCTTTCGTGACAATATGGTTGAAGGAAAATATTAAAGCTTCAATTAATTTGCGTTTGTTTGAAGGTTTTTTCTTTGAAATTTCATAACCAATTTTAAACCATAAGTTCTCTATCGGATTAAGGTCGGGAGACTGTTCTGGCCAGTTCATTATATTCACAGTATGGTCTTTCAACCATTTCTGGACTACCTTTGCACGATGACAAGGGGCGTTATCGTCCTGAAAAATCCATGACTGATTCTCAAAAAGATCTCTCGCAGTTGGTAGCATTTTATTTTGTAGTATTTCAATCTAATCCATGGATTTCGATGTGAAATCTTCCAACACCATGAGAAGACATGCAACCCCATACCATCACTTTTGTCGGGTACTTTACTTTGGGCTTCAGACACTGAGGGCTGAATTCTTCATGAGTGCGCCGTCTTACATAGGCATTACTTTGGTTGCCAAAAATACAAAACTGACTCTCGTCACTAAATATTACCTTTTCCTAGTCTTTAATAGTCCATAATGAATGTTCCCTTGCCCACGTCAATCGCCTCTTGTGTTGAAATTCAGTCAGTAATGGCTTGGGGCGCGCTTTACAGCCTCGTAACCCAATTTCCAGCAGTCTTCCTCTAACAGTTCTTGGACACACACTCACATTTGATGTCTAAGTCCATTGTTTGAAAATTTGCGAGGAATTAAGCTTTCTGTTTGAAAGTGAAATTCTGTGCAATATCCTGTCTTCACGTAAAGATGTTTTTCTTGGTCGTCCTCATCGCCCCCTGTCCACAATAAAATTTGTTTCAGAAAATCTTTTCAAAGTTCTCAGAACAGTAGAAAGGCCACATGGTACTTTAGCAACGATTTGGCGCATAGAATAACCTTCTTCCTTCAAATGTATTATTTTGTACCTTTAATCTCAGGCAGATATGAAAGTTTAGCCATAATTCCAATATTTTCCACAAACGCACTTCAAATTGCTTTCAATACACTATTTTCCACTAGCACACAACTGCATTCAATACAATAAACCACGTTTCACCTTTTTCTTGTTGTTGTTGCTTGAAATAACGGAGCATTTCGTTGGTGGAAAACACACTCACTCATTCTTAAAGTGACCTTGTGCTTTCTTGTCAAGGCCTTTTCAACATATCAATGAAAATATTTACTTTAGAGGAAATCTACAAACAGATTTGAAATCAGCATGAAAAAATACATTAAAATCAGTAACAATATTTAAGATAGTATAATAGTATACACTATAAAATGAGTGTGTTCAGGAGTTTTTACCACCACTGTAGTCCTATGCAGACCTTTAAAGCCGCATTCACCGTTGACTGAATAGGCAATCAAAGTTAGGAAACTGAATTATCACTAAAGTTCATTGCACCTCCCGTTTAAGGTTTATTGTCCAATACCAGCTCAAGTTAAAAAAAGTTGACTGTGCTCAAAGCTAGGTTAAATGTAACTGCGCTTGCGCAATAAGATTGTGACGGGTGCTTACGCGTTTCACTAACCTTCTCAAATATACTCTTTAAATGTTTTATTTATTTCAACCAATCTCCACCGGGAGCCAAAAGCGTGATTTATGCAAATGAGATATTTTATATAAGTTCGGGTTTAGGGAGTTCGAAAATAAAATGAAGAGAAAGGAATGAATTGAGAGAGTACTTTTTCTAGTGGAAACATAGTCGTCGTGAGTAAAGTGTATTGTAAAGTGTAGATAAATTAGTTCGGGAAAGAACTGAGAGATAGCTGAGATTGAAGCCGCCCATTAAAGGAATCCAGATATTGAAGAAGTAGCTAGACGAACCTGCCATAACAAAAGGTATCAGGTTAGTTTGATTTCCCAAATTAAGTATAAGTGTGTAGCTATAATTATACGTGTCGACCGCCGTAGATTCAGTTAAGATTCCGTCGTTCATGATTATTGAATCCTTCTCATACTCCACTGTGTTTTATTGTTCTTAAGGTTGAATAGTGTTTGTGTAATCTCTTAATTAAGAAAAGTCAATAAATAAGATTGATTTATTAAACAAGTAGTATTTTATTATGAATTCAACACATCTAAATTCAGGTGATAACCGAAGGGAAGTTGATAACCTTAGAGGTAGTGATAGGCTACGACAAGGTAGTGAACGTAAGAGCTGAAATACATATACAAATATACAGTTGTATATTTGTATATATATATTTCAGCTCTTATGTTGTATAAAATTAAGAAACCTTTTTCTGTTTTTCACTAAGATTATTTTGAAATATTGAAATCCGATTAAAAAAAAGTTGTTAGAAAAGTTTCGCGCGATTATCTTCATAAATGACGAAGTTATTCAATGTTGAGTAAAAATTTTCACTATTTATTAAAAAAAATGTCGAAAAAAAGTTTGGGTCATTTTATTTTTTAAATGATTGGTTCTAAAAGAAAAAGTTTTTAAATAATTTAGTGTAGATTATCGTTTTCGTAACATGAAAATAAATTCAAACGCAACCATTTAGAAATAATTTTCATAAAAACGCATCAGTTTTAACCCTTTTTTTAAAAAATCGAAACAAATAGAAAATATTATTATTTTGGAATAAAAATTATACCGTATAATGGCAAAATAAATGATCTTTCCGATTCTCTAATTATTTTTTGTCTGATTTTAAAAGCAAAAATTGGATGGCAATATTAAGATATTGGAAAACGTCGGATCACCGCTTGGCAGAAATGGAATGGAAGTTATGCCAAATAAACACACCCCAGGAGTAAAACAATTAGGCGTCTTAAGGTTTTTAATTAATATCTTTTAACTAATGGCAATATCGTAATATAAATGGGCAAAACGG
The DNA here is from genome assembly GCA_019973975.1 of Trichonephila clavata. Classification (NCBI taxonomy): domain Eukaryota; kingdom Metazoa; phylum Arthropoda; class Arachnida; order Araneae; family Nephilidae; genus Trichonephila; species Trichonephila clavata. The sequence goes on from BMAO01025462.1 coordinate 117,471, forward strand.
CTTCCTCGAATCTTTCCCGATCTTTTGGTACCTTCCGCGAATTTCTGCGTCGTACGGTTCTTGAGAAGATAGATGCATATACATACATACAAACATAGATAGATACGTTTGTTTACCTTCGGATTTTAATAGTGTAGACAAAGTGCTTTGAATAGGTCAAGTTTAATTTTGATCATCTTGTATTTTATAATGTTTTTTCAGTCATTTCCGTCCTATTATATAAAATTCTAAAGCTGCATTTTAATTTTAAGATCTGCATTGCATTAACCTTGTAACGCAAAATGAATACTGTAGAGTGTCGTTTATCCAAATCAATTGGGACCGGACACCGTTCGGATACGCGATTGTTCGAATAACCAAAAACTGAATGCGATCCATGCAGTATATGAAACCGGACACTATACGAATGTTGAAAATCATCACATGCTTGAAGAAAAAGCAAAATAGGTGCAAAATGTTGCAATTTTACCTTTATTGTGGGGAAATAATCACTTATTTTTCGCTGTACCATTGTACACCTTTGATTTTAGCTGCAAGGTCTCTGATTCTCTTGAGCAGGAGTATTTGAGTAGGAAAGGACTCTGATTGCTGTTCGTACCACTCCATAGCTCTCTCTAAAGCAGAAAGTGCGCCAGCATTTGATGGACTTTGCTGCTTTCTTTGTTGTTTTCTTCTGTCCTCGCCTTCATTCATTTCATCGTCGACAGGGTTGGATTCTTCTTGCAAGGATTTTACAATCTCGTCTTTATTTAGCATTTAAAATCCACAGCCATGAATGCTGAATCCACAGTCATGAAGTCATGAATCACATTGAATGGCATCGCATGCCATTCAATGTTTCTACGTCAACAAAACTCAACATAAGAGCACGTATACACCACCTCACTTGGAAACAAAATGACCTAATATTTTCCTTGCAGATGTTTACCAAATCATACAACTGAAATTACCCAAATATCCCTCACCTTGGATTTTCCAAGTGCTTTTCCCCTCACGTAAACTTCAACTGTTGAGTATTGCACTGTTCGAAAACGTATCCATACTTTGGTCCGGATATTTGACGCTCCGGCTAATAAACGTTCGGATTAACGACGTTCTACAGTATATATGAAATGAGCATCAGCACAGATTTTAGGAAATCTGAAATGATTAGGATTTGCATATCCGGAAAATGGATCTGAATATGCAAATTGTTGAAAACATATTTCGAAAGCCTCTATTATCCTATCTTTATGCATTGCAGTGAGAGATAACATTCGCACTAATAAATTCCATTATCGTTTTAAATATGTCGGGAGTCTGGGTAATTGACAACCGAGCGTCCAAATTTTATGACACATCAGCACTAATCAATCATCGTCCATTAAGTATTAACAAAATTACTGACGGAATACAATTAAAGAAAACGTATTAAATATTCTGGAATGGTCGTCGCGACAATTTGACGCCGGAATTCAAACTTTAGGAGAGAGAGAGAGAGAGAGAGAGAGAGAGAGAGATATTGGTTCCCAAAATTAACAGCAAAATTTGTCAACATGCCGCGTCGACTTTTCTATTAATGAATCGAAAAATCAATTACACTCTCGATTATACCATTAGAAATCAGATATTAAATAGTATCGGTGCTGAATTTTGCATAACACAGAATAATTTAATTAATAAATTGAATAAAAATGTAACATATTTTTCGGAAGTAAATTAAATTTTACACTTAAAATTTTGTAAATACAAATGAATGTTAAATTATGTGTTTTTTAAATAAATAATCGCAGTTGCAAATTTAAATTATATTATTTAAATATCTTTCTGATAAGGATAAAAGTTAAATAATTTAAAGGAGGAGGGAGAGGAAAAAACGAAAATTTGCAAGATATAATATTTTAATACATCCTCTTGTAATATGTATTAAAAAATTTTCCTTACTTCATCCTTTGCTTAAATTTTAAAAAAGAATTACAGAAAGAATTCAGGTGTACATTTGATGAAATGCTTAGATCAACATTTCATTAAGTATTTTTTTATCTCTATCATCTGTTTAAAAAGGGAGAAAAATATTATTACTAAGGATATTAAGAGGTCCAAATTTTATATAAAAACTGGATGGTAATACTTTTACTAAACGCACACACATATATGCACACTTTAAGAATAATTTTAAAAAAGGAAGCAATCTTCCCTTTACATTAAATTTCGTCATATCTGAAAATCCAATGTTTGATTTATACGGGATGTGCTTATGCTTACGTACAAGAACATACTATGATGTACGAATTTATATCTGTATGAATGTATCAGCAATGTGCATCCGTTAAAAAATATGAAACTTACAAATATCCATCCCTTATGTAGTAGAGTAGAAACAATTGAATTTCGCACATGAAGTACGGTGAATGATACCCAACTAGGCAATTAACAATTGGTTTCCAGGTTGTTTGACTTTTATAAGAATATAATACTATAAAATGGAGTAAGGCTTTTTCCGGGAGCCTGTTTCAACATAATGCATTCTTACATGAATTTGGAGCTTACAGATATCCATCTGGTAAGTAGAAAAGTATACAAAAATGATTACAGACTTTATATCGTATATTAAAGGTTTCTAGAACAGACAACTAATTATCGAAAGTGAAATGATGTGTTTATAAATGCATCAAAATCTAAGCGATGATGCCTCACCTATGTGAACTTGCTGTAAGAAGAGCTACAATTTTGGTCCATATTTTCAAACCGTATTTCATCTTAAGTTTTTCCTTAACATCATTAACTTTAAAAACTGATTTCATTTTGTTCTACCACGTATATCAGTTGGACATTTTTTTCTCTAAGCATCGTTTAATAATATGTAAATTGAAACTTTAGCTTTATTAGGGATACTTACTTTGTTTGTATGCTTAATAAAATTTAAATTTTAAAGTTCTCTCTCTGTACGTCATATACTTGTGTGTTTCAGCGAATAAGGGATAATTCTTTGGTATGAGTCTAAATAAAGTTACATAAAACAGTACAAAATTAAAAAAAACACATTTTTTATCTTTAGAAAGATAATCGATTTTAATCAAAATTTTCAGATAATATTTTTTTTTAAAATTTTTCTCTGCGGATTGGTGTTTTACCATTGCAGACCTAGAACATTCCCCGTAAGCTGGTATCTCTTTTTATTGCGGCTCCATATAGGCGGATACCAATCGCCTCAGATAATTTTGAAGCCCAGTTTCCTCCTTAGAGGGAGGCACATGAGCTCTGACGATGAGAACCTGTACTAGGATTTAATTTCGCCAAGAGCACTCAAGCCAAACAGACACTCTAGGTATTCTTTGCATGCTGTATAAACATACGACAGGGCCGCTATCGATTTTCTGCTCCAAGAAAATCCTCTGATTTGGGCCGGGGTATAACTCTTAATCTTGGGTGCAGAAGGCTAGCGACAAACCAACCACGCCACCCAGGTGGTCAGATATTAAACTGAATATTTTGCATTCATATCTTTCATGGTCTTTCAAATCTATCTTTAAGTTGTGAATTAAAACAGGAACTACTTCAACAGACTACAAATAATAATTAAACGACAAAATACATATATGTTCTAAACTTAAAGATGTTAAATAAATTCATTTATTTATTCCATAACGCATGAAACAAATGTTTAAAGATATACTACATCAAACTAACAACAACATCGTCATACAATGTCGAAAGAGTATAAGTTGTTTTGGGAATTACTGCCAAATGGAAGAACCCTCCAAAAAATGAAAATGTCTGGTGCAGTACCCATCTCTCGCTTGACGCCACGTGTTCCCGCTCAGTGAAACAAAAATGTCATTTTGTCAGACGTTACTTTCCACCCCCGAAGCGCTCTCTCGATCAAGGGAAGACGCCAGAACAAATTTGTTGCCCCTCGTCGAACATCTCTGTTCTGACAGAAGAGGTTGTCATTTCCATCCCCACCCTCTCCAAAAGCCGCACGGGGTGGGTCCGCGACCACTTTGGGAAATCTATTGTTCGAGATACGTTTCCAATAGCTTTTACAGTCATCCTGGTTCTGTTTGCGGTCAGATTAATTTAGTGATAAAAAAGAAAAACCTATTATCACCAATTCCATTCGATGTAATAGAGTAAGAAAAATCGTTTAAAATAAGAGTTGGGAATATTTAAAAAAATATTTTTCTATAAACTGTAACAAAAGAATGATTTTATAACTTTTTTTTTCTAAAAACACCAATGAGATTAAATTAGTTTTTGAAAGCAATAAAAACTTGAGAAAGAGGACATAGAAGCGAGGGAAATAATAACATACATTCGTTTCCAAACAAATTAAAAACTTCTTAGTGGTAATCCTGTCTTTCTGCTATATTACGTAAGACAAACGAGAGGAAATATTTCAGATTGAAAATTAGTCCAAATCTAACATTATATACTGACTCATCTAAGAGTATATATGTCTTACCAAAGCACTCCTTCTTTGGAGGACTATTTTATTATAACATTTATTTCTGTACTAAAAATTCAACCCATTTTTTTTTGTATCTAAAATGTATTCTTTTCTAACATGCAATGCTAATTTTTTTTTTATTTACTTCGAAAAATAAAAATAAAATTCATTTACTACACAGAATGATATATGTATTCACCTGCTTTCTTTGCATTCATTTATTTAATTTCAGGCCATTTTTTTCCAGGGCTTCGAATCGTTTATTTTGTGTGTGTGTGTTTTTTCAGGTTCTACTAAAAAAATGTATGGTGGCAGTTCCAATTTTCATTCCAACAAAAATAACGGTTTTCGGTTCAGTTCCAAATGGATAATTTCATTTTATGAATATTCTTATCTTAAATCATTTATACTTCTGGTTCATGAATTAAATCTGCAAGGAATTTCGAGATAAACTGAAACAGAATACTAGTGAACATCAAAACAGGAAATCGAGAAGTAATATACTTGTAATGACGACAATTACATGGTTGACGTTAAATCAGAAAATATCAATAATTTTTGGTTACAGTAACAAAATGAGTGAAGATATATCGAGCCAAAATAAATCGAAATTTTTTTCGGTTCAGTTCCGGTTGTAGTTCTAACAGAAATAACGGCTATTTCTGGTTTTTGATTCTGTTCTGGTTCGAAGCCCTGATTTTTTGTATAAAAATCTGTTTATTATTTGAATCTGTTCTCTAAGATTAGGTGGGAAAACATAATGATTATAACTCAGACAATTAATTTAAAAAAATCAAAATACTTGTAATTGTATCCCAATAGTAAGATGGAATGATGGGTATGACAGGAGAGAGAGGAGCATATGACAGAGGCCGAGAGTAAAGTTCGTGAAGTTGTTATGAGGTGTGGGGTAGTTTAAGATTAGTAGTTGTAAAATGAAGTTTTTTCCTATTAAGGAGTGAAAGTTATTTTAGATAGCGTAGTATCATCAATGCCCTTTTTTTCTTTGTGTAAAATATATCAACTTCTCAAATGTGTCAATTCTAAAGTTATGTGTAAATCATTTTAATTAATTAAGAACATAAAACAGTAACTTTTCAAAAAGTTGGAAGTCAAAATTTCTGTTACATCTTGTACGCATTATAAAAATTATGAAAGCTTTTTATTGTAAGAGATAAAGATTGTTGCTGTTTATGCCACTTGATAGACAGTAACATCAGATCAAGGTCCACGAAATTCATCGCGACTAAGGGCTAGAATTTTATGTCTGTCATTAGCCTAAGCTTTTGAGCCCCCTTGAAGGTGGCAGTACGATTTTTCTCGGTACAACACGATAGATTGCGACACCATTCGAACCCAGTGATTTAACGAGCACGTTCTCCGTATATACTCGGTGAGCATTTGGTGGCATCGGGCATCGAACCCTGGCCTTCCGGTCTGGAGTCCAATGCTCTAACCCCTAGTCTACCCACGGCCAGAGATAAAAGAGAAATGTGTTAATTAAAGTTATATTCAGTACCATTAATTTTTTTAAAAAAAAATGGTTTTAACTTTTATTTCGATATTGGTCTTGCGTGGTATTTCTTCATACAAATAATAATGTGCTTAGAATTTCAGTTATTCAGAAAAAAATATTCTAACATTCATGATTTAAGTAGTTTAATATGTAAAATTCAAAAATAAGCAGTCATAACATATTAAAGCATAATTAAATCATTAGCTCGTATTATTTTATGTAGAAACTAAAGTAAGAAGTAAATGCGATGTTTGAATAAAAAGCTTTTAGCTTTGTTGAAACCAAAGTAAAAACTAATTAATAACTATTCGTTCAAATAAAGATTTCTTTTAGTAAAATAAAAATTTTGAAGTACATATGCACTAAATTATTTCAAGGTCGGTGGAAGAGAAGGAAAAAATTATAATTTTGTTTTATGCAAAGATGATAAAGAAAGTCCCATCGGGGGAAAACAATTTCATAAATGTAAGGACAGATGTAGTTAAATTAAATTATTGCATTGTAACTAAGTTTGCGATTTGTATTTATTGGAATAAATGAATAAAACTACTAAAATATAAACACTCAGACGTAAAATTTAATTACCTTCTGTTAACTTATTATTTTTATTTTTAATTCGCCATATTTTAAAATAAACTTGATTATTTTCAAAAACACACTTTTTCTCCTTAAATTCACATCAGGCAGTCTGGTTATTTAATTTTTAATACCTTTTTGCTCCTATAGAGTTATAAATTAAGTTTATTTTAACGCACTAAGAACTTTATCCTATACTGTTTTTTTTCCTGTTTGAATGGTGGCATTATGGTTCGTGTCACGTGCATTAAGAGATCTTTAAGTACAAAAGAATTTTAATATTTCGCGAATGTATTAAAATGAGGCAGTATGTAGATATTCAGCTGGACTGAATCTTTTAATGAAACGAAATTTAATTAAGGTTAAAATAAAATATATGATGCACGTAAAACCTTTGGCATCTTTTTCAAATCCAATATTAGTTCACAATCTCCCTCTACCTTGTCCACATTTTCAATAGTTAATAAAATACATTTTAAAGCGCTCAATTGAACTGAAATTTTATATACACGATGGTTTTGGATGACAATACGATACTTTAAAAGTAATTAATTACCACTTAATATTGTGGTTTTATCATATGTATAAACATATTTATATTACAATTGTAATCTATACAAATAAATAAAATTGAAGTGTCTATTTGTAATTTCAAATTAGCAGCTTTTTACTAAATGCATTTAAAGGTTAATACGGTACTTCTATCAAAAAATCAATTTTTAAAATTTTTGTCTGTCGGTCTGTCTGTTTGTTCCGGCTAATCTCGGGAACATCTGGTCCGATTTTAAAGATTCTTTCACCAATGGAAAGCTACATCATCAAGGAGTAACATAAGATATATTTTATCTCCATATTCCTACGGGAATGGGAACTATGGGGTAAAACGTTGGTTTTGCTTAGTCTCCGCCAAGTTGGAGCAATTCTATGCATTTGGTCAGTAATGGAAATTTTAATAAAATTTTTCTCAGAGATTTGTAACAAATAACTGAAACATAGTGTAATTTAGCATCTTTACAAAAAACAATTTTTTAAATGATTTTTTAGTAAACGTCTAACGTTTATTACGTTACGTTTGTTAAATGTAAAACTCAAACTTTGAGAAATATCGCCAAGTTGGCTAAGAAGTTCTCTATTCCAACAATCCCAGATATTTTAATGCACTTTTTCTCCCACTTTTAAAGAGGGAAACGAAATAAAGTTTTAGCGAATTGCGCGCGCGTGGTATTGAAAATTCTATGGTAATATTAATTGACATTTTCATAAAAAGTTTTGATAACTTTAGTAGTTTTGATTAGTTTTGAAAGTATTTATTACTTTGAATTTTTGGAATAAGTACAAAGACTACATGACGAGAGATATTTTGCGACGAAAAACAACCAAATATGCCTTCCAATGAACACATCTACAACGAAACGCAATAAAGGTTTTCAGAATGGTTGGGAAGAAGCTACATGATTTTTGAATGATTAGTTCTAGGCGTGTCGAAGGAAATAGCTTCGATAATGAAATTGCTTGAGAATTAAACTACGATTTTATAGCATTGCAACATTAAGTAACAGAATTTATCCATCAATTAACTCCAGAACAAAGTCACGTTTTCCAACATGTGGTACGCAAAAAAGAATCCGGCTGTGGTGCACTCTTTTTTTCTCGAAGCCCCTGGAGGAACAGGAAAACGTTTTTGCTAAACTTATTATCAATGACCATCAGAAAAACCAGCAGATAGCAGTTTCTATCGCTTCTTCTGGTATAGCCACGACTTTACTGACCAACGGTCGTACTGCACATTCCGTCTTAAAACTATCGCTTAATCTTGCATTTGAAGATTCACTCATCTGAAATTTCAGAAAAAATAACTATCAAGGCAGGATGCTTCTACAATGTAAGCTTTTAGTAAGTACGATGTCTCACAAGAAAGCTATATAAGCGTTTAATCAGACTCTTCAGGTTTTACGAGATAGTACAGATATTATAGAAGGAATGGTACTTTATTATTTATTGGCTGATGAATTCAAGTTTATGGGCAAAAGTTGAAAAATTCAGTCTGAAAACGAATATGAGAGTGCATCTTCATAATGACGTAGATTCGGAACATTATGCAGAGATGCAATTGAAAATCGGTTATGGATGTTTGGACGCAAATGCTGGAGGTTATATTTTACTGCCAGAAAATTTTGTAACGTAGAAAATGATGTTAATCTTATTGCTCAAATTTACCCGGGCTTGCAACAAAATTTAAATTGGGATCAGTGGCTGCGCGCAAGATCCATGTTGGCGACTAACAATGACATTGTCCATAAATCAACATTAAAAATTTAAACGACGTGCACGGGAGTGGGGAAATGAAGAAATATTTGTCAATGAATGCAATCATGGATAAAGAACAAAATATATCCCACGGAGTTCTTAAATTCCCTTGAACTTTCGGGTGTACCCTCACATAAACTTCAATTAAAACTAAATGTACCAGTTATATACTTATGCAAAATCTGGATGCTCCTCGACTATGTAAACGAACGAGGCTTTAGATCACAAAACTGATGCAGAATATACTTGGTGCCAATATTTTAACATATGTCATGAAAATGGATAGTGTTATCACACCTCGAATTCTAAGTATCCCCACTGAACTACCGTTTCAATTCAAACGAGTTCAATGTCCAGTTTTACTGTTGCTGTTAACAAAGCTAACATTTCAGATAGCAGGGATGCATTTGAAAAAGCAATGTTTTCCCCATGGGCCAACTATGTGTAGCCTGATTGGTGTGTCCCAATGCCCAAATCTTCACATATTTGCAACTTACTGAAGAACATATAATATGGTATACAGTAGCATCTTAGAATAATATTCTGTTTTGAGCACTTTTAAAGAGGGATTATATATTAAACGTAGATACTTTCGATTTTTAAAAATATTTATAGTTTAAGTTATTGAATTTTTGTTGTTAATTATTATAATATAAATTACGTTTTCAATTCTTATAAACTAAGCTCAACTTTAGAATTTTTAAATTTTATTGGTTCCAGTCAAGCAAAAAAAAAATTACCATATTATATTATTTACTTTCTAATGATAACGATTACGACATTGACAGTTATTTAAAGACATCAACGCGAGCGGAGCCGCAGGTAAAAGCTAGTTATTTAATAAAAAGTAACTAAAATAAATTTTTTCTTCGTTGACCTAAGTAGGAATTGACTTAATTTTTTTTAAATACTAGTTTATAAGGATTTCATTTTGGGTTTTTACGATAATTATATTTTGGATAACATTCTTTAAAAGCTAAAAAGATTCATAATAAGACTAAACTATTTGAACAGTTGCCATATGGATTACCAAAATAGCCATTCGGTATTCGTTCTAACTACAACGAATTTAAATCCTTAAACTTTTAATGTGTTTGTGTGTATTAGAAAGAATGTATATTTCTTTGGAATCTTTTCTTATTTAATATTTATCCACTGCCTATAAACCATGTACTAGGGTCTCTCTCTCTCTGAAATTGTGAAGGTTACCGTTGACTAATGTTAAAGATCACGAACTTATGGACAACGATTTCAAGCCCTGGTGACACTGAGGGCCCGTCGTGTAAAGGGTCTAATGCACGTTCAATTTGTCGAGATTTGAAGTCCTTCCGTTGGCATGGTTTGAAAGTTTGTAGAGGGAGAGGGGTTCACTCGGTGTGTTCCTCGTCACTTGAAAATGGTTCAAAACTACGACATCTGCCGCCAATAACCTTCCTGTACTCTCTGATAGCGGCGTCAATAAATATTCACTAAATATAAATTATGAATAGTAAAATGTTATTTTGATAAATTGGATAAAATTGAACTATTTGTATGTATATTCTTAAGTAGTAGCTTATCGTATGACACAACTGAATTACAACATTAATATACCTGTTCCTCATGCAAGACTAATTAATGTAGGGTAGAAGATTTGAGGTTCAGTTTTCAATTATTGTAGATTTAAAATAAGATGCCATTCAAAATGACATACCGAATGAGTTGAGGGACATATGCTTGATACAATTTATATGCAGAGTAACTCATATTCGAATAAAAATGTAAAATTAGACTCTACCCTAATTCCTTAGGAAGTTGTTTAGCAGTTCAAGGATTAAAAATGTTTTAATTCCTATTTTTTGTATATTCTAATATGCTGCTTTCATATACACTGATGTAAGATTTTACACGATAAAATTTACAACTAAAACTTAAAACATTTATATGTTTATTATTATTGTTAATGATGTAAGAATGGTATTGTGTACTGAGTGTAAATAAACATGTAAAAATTTACGACTTAGAAAAAGAAAATTGTAGGTAATGAGAATTTTTTTCTTAAGCAAAAGTATTGCAATGAAACATTTTCTTATATTAAAATCAAATATGTACCACTTAAATGCTCAATATTGTTTGAATTTTTCAAAAAAGTTGTAACTGACTGTCCCATATTTATTCTGAATGCACAAAATCTTCCATTTGCTGTGGACAAAAAGGTTTTACAATACTGATATTTTAATATACGAGGTATACGAACACAAAGGTGGGGTGCAGGGGATCAAACTCATAAATAAAGAGTGCTTTGAATTCTAAGCACATTTGAAAATCATATATTACAAACAATTACAACAATTTATTAATACAAATTTGAAAATCACATATCGTATTATACGTATGGAATGTTTCAGCATATTTCAGAAACTCTTGAAATGAATTTTTCAGTTTGACTTATTTTTATCTTGACAATTTTTTGAACCGAATGTAATTTATAATTTAAAAAAGAATCCTATAAAAATATGAGACACAAGTTGAAATGTTTCTAAAACAGAGCATTAGTTAATTAAAGATTCTACAATAGATTAAATATAATGCTAAATTTACACAGAATTTTTTAGAAATCAACGAAAAGTCATTGTGTTTCTAACAATAACAATTTTATTTTAATGCTTTAATTTCATTTAATGTAAACAAAACAGCAAGATAATAGACAAAAAGGAAACAATGAAATAGAAAAAAATCCTTTCTGTTAATTTTGAAAGATAATTGTTGTGGATTCAGTATCATTTTTAACCTTAGTAAAGGTTCAGTTCTGCTATTTATATCACATGCTGCTAAGACAAAAATATTGTATGCATTTGACATTCATACTAGAGGTAAGTGTTTAGTTTCTTTCTTTAGTGATATTTGCATTGATTTGTCTTCATTATTAAAGTAATAGAAGCCTTATATACACTCATGTTCATAAATTAAGAATAATGAAGTTCAGGCAAAGAAAGAGACAGAAGCAAAACAAATTTGACTTATTTGTAAAGTTTATTTATTAAACAAAAGGTAAAGAGCAAATAATATGCTATATGTTTGACATAATTAATAAAAATTGCGATTTTTACTCCCTGGAGCAAATTTAAAAAAAAACCTATTTACAAAAAACAGTATAACATGGTTAGTATGATGGTTAATACGGAATATGTCTCCCGGACGATGCAATACAGACCTTACAACGCCTACGCATGCTGAGTATCAAATTATCAATCTGATCTTGGGGAATATTACACCACTCATCAAGCAATGCCCTCCGAAGTTCCGGTAGACAGGTGGGAGGGGGTTGACCGGCTGCAATTCGTCGACCAAGCATATCCCACACATGCTCTATTGGATTCAGGTCCAGTGGGTATGCTGGCCAATCCATAGGTGATATCCTCCGATTGAAAGCATTCGTCTACAATGTTTGCACGATGAGAACAGGCGTTGTCATCCATAAACAGAAATTCAGCACCCATGGCGCCCCGAAACAAACGTACATGTTGTTCCAGAATGACATCCCGATAGATGTGGCCTGTCATCGTTACACTCACATGCAGGTCAAACGGTGTCGTTCAATGGTGTTCTCTTGGTGGTAACGGGTACCTGGCGCTCTCCATATGAAAGTCCGGCGAGAATTAGACTGCAAACTAAACCTGGACTCATCGGAAAACATCACACAAGACCGCTGTTTCGGTGTGCACAATGCATGCTCTCTACTCCAGGTTAATCGCAGGCGACAGTGAGTTGCGGTAAGGGGAACACATCTGAAAGGCCTACGAGCATATAGACCAATGTGCCCTAAGCGTCTGTACACGGTCTGCCTTGAAGCTGTAGTACCCGTAGCTGAAGAGAGCTGACGAGATAGGTCTGATGCTGTGCTCCGTCTGTTTCTTTTGGTAGTAACTGCCAAATACCGTTCCTCATTCGGCGTTGTAACTCGAGAGCGACCTTTGCTGTAACATCTACTCATATTACCCTCATCTTGGAATTTTTGCCAAAGCCTGGAGATGACACTCTGGGCGATTCCAAGTTCCCTCGGATTCTTCCAGCAGGGTACATCCACATTCCAGTCGTCCGATAATTCTACCGCGTAAAAATTATCCAAATGCTTCCTTTGTGCCATAACTATGCGGTTATTGCACGGAAAGGCTTTTAAAGCGCTTGTGAACAATTTTACTTCTTTGCCACCATTCCTTATATACCCCTCTCTTACACTCTCGTCATTGTGACGTACTATCCGCGCCATCTGGTGGTTTCCTGTAATTTGCATATTCCTCTTCAAGGTATGTGTGATAATTCTACAGGTGAAATTTTAATTTCAGAGTTCAATTTCTGTGTCATTCTGAATTATCCTTAATTGATGGACATGAGTTTATTTATTGTAGCCAAGCGTAGTAGGTGAATTGGGAAAACTGAACTTTTTTTATGTTCTCTAAACAATTATACTCGACATTTTGGAAAACGAACCAATTAAAAATTATTCTACCATTGAAAACAATGTTTTAAACTATAAGCGTTGCCTTATATTTGCATAAATTAAAATATATATATATTTGATAAAATGTTTCGCATCGGATGGTATTTGTGTTAAAAAAAGAGCCATTCTCGATACGTTTGACCCCATTTGTTATGCATTGTTTTATCACATCAATGATGCGTTAACATTAACCAATTTAAAGCCGTTTAATTACCTTTTAAGAAGAAAATAAAACTGTCATTGATTTGCATTTAGTCACTGAAAACTGAATTTAAAAACAATTTCTTAAAATCTTCACTACTACTTCACACTCCTTTCTTCACACTGAAAATCATCATGTAGAGGGGACTAATGCACTTTAAATCTGTCGAGTTCTAAGTCCACCCGTTGGCATTGTGTGTTAGTTTGGAGATGTGGGTGCCTACTCAGGTTACGTCCTCGTCACTTGACAGAAATTCAAAATTATGACAAGTCACAAATAACCCTCGTATTGCTTTATAGGGCGACGTTAAAATAACACTTTCACACTATCTCCCTTCTCTCTCACTCACACATATATAAATATTATTAGAAAAAACGTTTCCTTGTATTTCCATTTAGCAAAATGTGCTCAGTCAATAAGTATCTAAAAATATTTAAGTCCCATTTAACACTACAATATTTAAAATTATTCATAAAAAAAACAATATTGGAATAGTTTTATTTCAGAAATGCTAGATATTTACACAGTTACTACACTTAAATTTCAGACATTTCAGTAGCTTTATAAGAAATGTTTTCAGTTAGATTTCAATTACTGGATGTTTCCATATAAAAAACGTACAAATTCTTCATGAATTAAAGTCTAATTTTTCAATAATTATCTATCATCATTATATAATTATGAGTACTCTTTAACAATCATTTATATGTATTTACATAGTGTTATGAATTTTGTGTAATATATGCTTAAAATATTGTAAATAATTTATACCTGGATGTGTAGCACGTTAATATTACTTTTCGTTATATTTATTTTATACTAAATTGTAATATTCACAAGCAATGTCGTTCCTTACGTTAAACTTGGCAAAAGAGCCAATTTGGCATCATTTTTAGCAAGTATGTTAGCCACTTAGTGACAATTTTTGGCGAGTTGGTGATCATATAGATGCTTTTGGAAATTGCTAGAGAAATCTACTAATAACACAATTTGTGATGTAAGTGTGTGTACAGATTTTTCAAAAAAATTCTATTTAAACTATAATTAGGGAATCGCTCGCCGAAACTGAGTTAGTATTGTTTTAACCGGTAAAGCGCCAGTATAGTCTTGAGCTGTTGAAAAGTTACTTCGATCTAACGATTGCTTGCTAATACATTAAGTATTTGTATTTCTAGACACTGATATTTGTGTTTTCTGTAGAAGGTGTGAAGACTTTCTGGGAATTATTTTGCAAATTTTACTGTTGTATCCTTAATTCCCAAGGATTGTTCTTCGACAATAAATATTCATCGCTCCTGAAGAGCTGTCTTGCTCTGTGAGATTGTGAGCATAAAATCCTCGAGCCCTGGTCTATTTAACAGGATGTATATACGTAGTTAATAATTCTCTAATATTAGAGACAGAAATCAATAAATACTAAAAATAAAAATAAAACCTAAAAAGATATTGGATTTAAAAAATTATGAATGCTGCAATATTATAAGCATTTCTGACTTATGATAGTTTTAATTTTTATGAAAGTGAGGCTTAACCAGTTTCGTATCTAGACAACTTTCTCCCTTTCTGTTTATAATACTGGGCGAAATCCTATTGAAAGCAATGGATAAAATTTCTAAGCCTTTACAAAAAAAATATAACATATCTTGAATTGCATTCAAAAATGCTTGGTCATGCTGAATTTGAGTACAATAAACAAGTTATTGCCAGATTCTGGAAAAAAAATTTAAAGAATAGCATTGTTGGTTGATTTGTAGTGCATAGCAAAAAGTATAAAATTATTTGTACTAAAATATATCGCACGTGTATTAATATAAATACTGCAGTTATAGGAGAGACTCTAGGAATATTTTTGTATTTGCCTGTAAAATATCAGTAAGAGTAAAATAAAACTAAAGGAATACATAATTTTAACTGTACTTTGAATATGTCGGTAATTATATCGAGAAAAAATAACTATTTTTGATAAAATTTCTATAATAAGCTTTTAATCTTCAAAAGAATTTAATCCCTACAATTTAAAATTTCTTTATATAAATAATTATTAATAAAATTTCTTAGGTATTTTTAAATTAAACAGTGTATAATGAATTATTTTTAAAATTCTTAGGATTTTTTCTGAATTTTTTGAAACAAGAAATTTGCTACATTGCATGTAATAACTAATAATATCCCTGAATATTGATACATGTATTTTACTTTCCTGGCGAGTTTCTTTTATATTTCCTAATTTAAATTAATCTTTTTGTCGTAAATATTAGTAGTTATTACTTTATCTTTTACTGTATTTCTACTTCTAGAAAATTTGCTTGAAAGCTGTTACTATTTGTCTTCATTAAATTAAGATATTCAGGATAAAAGTCAGGGTTTGGTTTGAAATTTTCTTGCTTATCAGATATCTGAATATCATCTATATAACGAAAAATTTAATTTTCGGAGTTATCTATGCAGCTAACAATGCTAATATAAATTAACTAGACAGTTGCTAGCGTATATATATATATATATATATATATAATGTGTGTGTAGAGATGGATTTCACTGAATTTTAAATCTTTGAGTGGCAGAATCTGTTTTTGTGGTCGCAGTCGTTGAATGTATTCACGAACAGATATCTTGCTATTTTAAAACAATATTCATTGAAATAAAACAGGTAAGGCGGCAAAACGAAAACATAACAAAAATAATATAATGATTGATGGATTGGTGGTGAGAAAATGGGTTCTACTATTCCCAATGATAGGTACCCCAATGTTCATGACAAAGAACGGATTAAGCGACCTTCTGTTGTCAATGGTGGTTCAGGTGAAAAAATGCATGAGAAAATTCTTGAAAACAGTTTACATTAAGATTATTTTGAGATAAGTTTCTACAAGCCACTGTTCATCTTAAAAGTCTGCATCTTTCTTTGAAGAGAATATAGACAAGTTTGTTATTAGATATGTAAATGTCTAAACAATTGTGGAAATCATTTAGAAAAATAGTTTCCGACCTGCTCTTTCACGTAAAAATAAATTTTGTTTTGGAAAAAAGATTTTTTATGCGATTTTTTCCAAAACGGTACTTAGCTTCCGTATAAGCCTTGTATATACATTTCTTTGAAGTTATTTTTCAATGCTTGTTTTCCATTGCGAAGAAAGCTGGTGTAAATCTTTTTGATTCAAAAATTTTCTGACCAATAATAATTTAGTAGTCTTACCCCTTTAAAGTAAATATATATGCATATATTATGCATTCCTTACAATTAATATATATATATATATATATATATATACATACTTGCGTGTGTATGTGGTAAAGCCTTATCAGGCTTGACGAAAGAAAAATGAAAAAGAATCAAACATCGAAGAAAACCGTTCTCCTATTGATTATTTTACGAAGGTTGAGGATAGGAGGGAGGAGGTGTTTGCCTAAGCGGCCGAAAGTAAACTGCGCCCCTGACTTCCGCCGGGGCTTAAGAAAAACGAAGGTGGCTTTGATTGGAAGAGGAATTCCTCTACCACTATCTACTGTAGAGAGAGTAGATTCAGGAAACGCTCTGTTTTTCTTCTCTCACGGAGGCTCAACTTTGAGGTAGACAGACAGACAGACAATTGGAATTGGGATAAAAGAGTAAATGGGTATGTTCATCATCTGACAATAACTAGGGATAAGGAACGGGAAAACTTCAAGAATCGAGATAAAATCCCATATAGAATTCTCTAGAGTCAATACTTTTAATGTTGTTTGTTTTGAATTATGGAAAATAATAGAGAAACTTGACTAAAATTTGTGAAGATAACAAAGAAAATTGTTTCATGTCCTGTTTAATAATAATTAGAATTAGATTATTTATATTATAAAAATTCTGTGAGAACAGTAATTGCACACATAAATAAGATTTCATCAATTTTGTTATGTGTCGAAAAAGATTAAATAAATGCTATATACTGGAATCTGTTTGTTGTGCCTCTTATTTTATAATGGAATTGAACTCTTAAAACTCATCTGAATCCTAGTAATGATAGAAAAGGTGATATATTCGAAGTAGGATTCAAAAGTTTCCGGGCCGAATCTATAACTTTAAAATATTACCTTGTGAAGGGCATCGAAACATTTCTGGAATCCATTTTTAGCCATATCTTTCATGCAGCCTGCGATGCCCTTTTACTTTCATCTACAGATTAAAATAGATGACTCTGTAAACAACGTGATAGTTCAGAAAGTATGCTGAAGTCGCAAGGAATGAGATCAGGAGAGTACGGATGACGTGGAAAAACAGTTGCTTTCGTTTTCTCAAGAAAGTCAGTGCTAGGAGGGAATAAATAATGTGTAGGAACGCGGTCATGCAAAAGTGTCCATGAGAGCTCAACTCGTCATCCTCCCTGTTTTTTCAAACTATCAGAACTATTTTCAAACTGTTTTCTGTAATCAAAATATCACGTGAGACAAATGTAATTCACAATCACTGTCAAGCTTTGACACCCCAATGTTGGTTCCTTGCATTGCCTTTATATAATATTCGAACATTAATGTCTTGAATGTTAATGTCTTGAACATTTATTTCTGCACCGAAATTTTTGTTAAGTTTATGACATTTGCCTATCAAACGTCGCCAAGATCAGTCCTATTTACTTAGCATTAATTGAAGGGATATTCTATCATTGTTAGAAGGAATTTTTTGCTCACAAACCATCTATCCAATCAAAGCGCACTTTCGACAGAAAAAAATAAAGTAAGGAGTACAGAAGCCAAAAAAAAATGTTTTAAATTTTCGTAACAATATATATTAAAATGACTATCGAGGAACGTTCGTCGAAAGACTTTATTTTTAATATTTTACATATTTTTTGAACTTTTGTATTATTTTTTGAAAAATTATTATTTTTTTGTAGATATGGGATATGTATGACTATTCATGTACTAGAAAATGTACAGAAATATTATATATATACCAGAACATTTCCTGAAAATCGTATAAAATTGTCTCGTTTTATTCTTATTAAAATCATTTGAATAAAATACCACCCTATCAAATTGATTTGTCTGCTGAATTGAAATTTAAAGTTATTTTGTTTTAAATTTTAAATATTTATACTTATTATTTGTGTGATAAAAATACTGTTTCGAAACATATATATTTAAAAGATAAAACTGTTTAAAATATTTCGCTGTACTTAGAAAGCAAGAACAGTCTCAAAAATAATAAATCAAAAACTTTATCAGTCCAAACCTTTAATTAACACAAAACGTATTTGCATATCAATTGATATCAGAGTCAGTTAACACTTTATAGAATTTAACAGGCTTCGAAAGAAAAATATTTTTTCACCAACAAAATAACGTTGTAGACAAACAGTGGCTGAATTTATTCATTTAAAATAATGGACAACTGGAATAAATGAATACAAGTTATTTGTATTAGGTAAAAAAATGTAAATTTAAATTTCAAATTCAAACTATATTAAAATGAACAAAAGACATTTGCTTGACAAGAATAACAGATAAATATATGCATGAATTCCATCCTGTACAATCGTTATTATAAAAATGAAAGGTAAACATGTTAAATTAATTCTTAAAAAGACGAAGAAAATTTCTTTATATGTGAGATGAATTCATTTTTCTTTGAATTATTTTATTTGTTTATATTTGCATTCCAATAAAAATAAGGTGGGATATTGATAAAATATTTCAGAAATTTTAGAAACATAAATAAATATGAAATAGAAATTTTGGTTTCCTCATCCCTTAACTTAGAAGTTTGATTAATAACGATGATAATATATATATATATATATATATATATATATATATTATGCTATTTGTATATTTATTTATTTTAATCTACCACTTAAAATATTTCCATTAAATAAGTTCAATATCCAGATAAAATGACTAAAAAAAATGAAAAAAAAATAATAATAAATATAAACATATAAAATAATACTATTCAATCCTACCCTCGAATCTAGGATTTTCGGCTTATAAGAGATAGTTATGTTAGATTTTGTCTCAACATTTCATAAGATATTAATTTTCAAAGATTTTTAAAAACACAGAATATAAAAAGGGCAATTAATTGCTTAACTAGGCAATAATTTAGTTCCGAAATTCAATATTCTTAGATTTTACAAAAGATTGCAATAATAGTATTGTAATATTTTTTTAAAATTCAGAAATTCTTCCCAAAAAATTAAATAAAAGCTCAATTTATATGCAAATTTCAAGCACCATGTTATTCATAACGTCATTTAACAGTCTTAGTATACTCCACCAACTTCGTAGAGTTGCCGCAGTGACATATTGGTTATGGTCTCTAGTTTTCTTATCTTAATCTACATTTTCTAATTTCCTTAGTTTTAATGGTAGAGCTTCTTCTTCTTAGCAGTACAGTAGTTTAAAGTAAATGTAGGAGAAGGTTGGCTGATCTAAAAATATGTTTAACACGGCATCACTCTCGTGATAAAAACGACCAAAAATTATCGCGCAGGGTGTGTCATACACAAGGATTTAGCGTAAAATTTGTATACAAAAGTTAAAAAGGAAGAAAAGTAGGAAGTACAACATGTTTATTACATTTTTCACCCGTAAATTTAGTTTTTCTATTCTTTTTATAAGGGCATTCACTGCATTGTTTATACACTCCTTTAATCGCGTCGTGAATGAGTGCGATGTTTTCACTGGATCTTAATTTTTTTAAATTTGTATCTTTTTCAAACTAAACATATAGGAGTAAACTTCTATATTTTTTAAATTCAAAAATTTTGGAATTTCTTTTTTATTTTCTCTTATTGTTCCAGCAATAGTTTTTTTTCTTTCAAAAGTTCATCTAAAAGTGGATAAGATGTGTACCAGTTATTTCCTTTAAAATTACATTCTTCTCAAATGTTTTTGTGTCCCTATAAATATATCATTTATTTTCAACAGTATCTCCCTTTTCTAAATCTGGAACGATTTCAGTGGAGGAATCATACTTGCTGTTATACTCTTCATTTGATTTTTCCTCAACATAACCGCGAAGAGAATTTCTTCATCCGAAAATACTGTTGTACAATATCTATTAAATACTATATTAAATATCGCATTTCTTCATCATAACTACAATAATACGTCATAGAATAAGGAAGATTTTAAAGCGTACTCACGTATTAAAAAATGTAACTCAACTTCACTTGCAGGGTGTGACACACCCGAGGGAGTGGTATCCAAAGATCTATTTTAAAAATTCGCTGACAAGGTTGATCCCCTCGAAGGTTATGATCTTAAAGTCATCTTGACAAGGAATCAACCATTTTCCAAAAAAAGGTTTAGCAGGAGCGTGGAAAAAAGTTAGACGTTGGGTATGACACACCCTGCGCGAGAGGTGCCGTGTTAACTCTACAATCTTAGTTCCTAAGGCAAAGAGTTTGTACTACTACAGTAGCTATATTTTATCTTTGATCTACATTGTCATGCTGTATTTAAATTTACTAATAATTTAATTTATGATTTTGATTAATAGAAATTTAGTATATTGTTGGCCTAACACTATCAGAATGTGTAACTCCTTCTGGGGTGCTAATTTGATATAAGACGTGCTACGCGCCAAGTTGTTGTTTATGTTCGCCAAGATGGGCAATAACATTTCAATAGGGGTTATCTTGATATTTTTATCGTGTGTTAATGTGTTGCCATGGGGATAACTATTTTAGATTTAATTTTTATTGGTTTTCTCCAGCGGTAACCCTATTAATTTCAGACTTTAATTCGATCTCTTTAAAAATTTATCCATTTCCATTGCATTTGTTCTTCAAGCTACTATTTCAGTCTTCTGTTGTATATTGTGCTATTTTCGAATATGGATATTTCTAATATTATTAGTAAGTACCGAAGAATGAATGATCTGCTTTTAACTAATTATTCCTATAAATCGCACATTTCCGCTTTATTTCATTTTTAATAATGCTTTTTTGAACGTTCAATGTTTGATGAAATTCATTAAAGAACTCGCTGTTTTTCGAATATTGCAGTGCTTATTAATTTATATTTAGTGTTAGTTTTAATGCACATTATGTAATTGTTTTATTTATAATATAATCTAATAATTATTATTGATAATATTTTTATATTTCTTTATAACAATTATTTTTTTACTTTACTTATTAAAAATGTGATTTATTTATTAATATTATTATGTTATTTATAATAATTATTATTAATATATTATACGAGTATTATTATGTATAATAATAATATTATATGAATATTATTACATATTTTTATTATATTATATTGATATTCATCATTGATTGATATTGGTTATTTTTATCTGCTCCAATATATTCTTCATTTGAAACATATTTTAAAACTGTTCTTTACAATTATTTTCCTGACGATTTGTTACCGCTAGGTCACCATCTTGGATTCCATATAACTCGAGAACAACCGCTGTTTGGCGCAGAGCATTCCTATATCAAATTAGTTCCTTTGTTTAGTTACGCATTCTTATAATTAGGCTGAACATATATATATATATAGATATAAATATTGATTATAAATATAATTCTAACTACTCTTTCCTCAATAGAGCCATTTGAACACCATAACTTGGATTTATAAGCAAAAGATACTTCGTTCGCACAAAAGATTTTCAAGGAAGAGGGTGGAGGGTCCCATTGCTGAAAGTTTATCATTCTCGTATCGTACCTCGATACACGGCCAAGCGTATTCTTTTGATTTTTTTTTTTTTGATTTTAAGAACAAAAAACAGTAAAAAATAAATTATTGAATAATTAATTAACATTAATTAAAAAAATAAATTGCTAATAATAAATACTAAATTACACTTTGCGAACTATATGCATAGGATTATCATCAATATAAAACATGAATCACTATGGGGGAGTCCGGACCCATGCCCCTCCACGTGTATGCGTCCCTGCTGCAAACTATAAAAATAGTTTCCGAAGGTTAATTTTATGTAAACAAAAAAGGGAAAATTTCATTCAGAAATTCTATGAAAATAGTTTCGAAAATTGAGAAAATTACTGTAGTTGACTTAAATTCATGGCTAGATACTTGTATGCATACCAATAGCAGTATCCATAAATCAGAGCAAATAGCAGTAAATAAGATTTCACCATAACAAATGGTATTTTCTTTAGAAAAGGAAATACGCCTTGGTAAAATGTTCGGAAATGATTAACGATGAGAATGCCAGTATTCTGGAAGAATTGTATACGATAGCGTTTCACCCAATTTTGTTTGGGATTCTTTCAACAATTACCGTATTTAGTCTTCATTTTCATTTCGTCGCAGTTGATAACCATGTCATCACAATAATGAATGTTTTATTAGCGAGTTTATAATAAAGATTGATTGAATCTTGTGATGAATGAAATGTCTTTTTCTGCGGATAAATGCTGGAAGACAAATGGATGGGGAATATTTGATGAAAAAATGATACTTAGAAAAATAAAATATTTGTTATTTGAACAAAGCCTTAATTTTTTTCTGAACTTCTTATGTCACATGGAAGGGAAAATCTTTTTCTGTATTTGAGTACAGCAAAATATTCCATTCGGATACTACCACAGGAATAAAAATGAAAAATGTAACTAATTTTCTTCTTAATAAGATTTTAAATAATTTCTTTCAGAGTTTTTTTTGTTTGTTTTGGAGAGTGAGGGTGGAAATGATGAGTTTGGTTATGGAACTTGATAATTTAAGACCTTGATTGGATAACAAGGACCTTAGGGTCATTTTATTTGAGTACATTGGAGTCCATTTCAATTTTTTTTAGCAATCTTCTATAAAATTAATACTTTGTTTTTAAATTTTGAAATCGTCAATTCAAATTCTTATCTGGGCTCGAACATCGAAAATTAGACTTCTATTATCAGTCCTCCTACACGTGATTCAAACTAATTGATAACCGGAGACATATTCAATAAGCAATAGTAATAATTGTGTAATAAAACATACCCTTAAATGGGCATGTGTTTCATAGTGAAATACCTCTGTTTCTGCACCTTTCTCTTTTCACATTTAAAAGCAGGAAATTAACTGTGGTGACCAAATGTAGTTAACCATACATTTAAATGCAAAAATTAGCTTTCAGACCAATTTTCATTAAATTGCTCTTTTTTATGCACGGAGTAAATGTATGAATGGACGTTTCACTATGCAACCACCACCTCTGAAAAAAATATATATTTACGTATTAAATATATCAGATTAGGAAAACAATACATTTTTTACGGGAAGTCTGGACTGTGTTCGCTTTTTACCGGAAAATGTGTTATGGCAGAAAAGATCGAAAGTAGACTAAGAAACAATAGGTTTCAATTGTGCAGATATTGCCAAATTTGAGGAGAAAAATAGTTGTACCTTGAATGAGAGATATAGGATGATTATCTGTCGAAAGAAAACTTGAAATATCAAGTAGATCCTTTCCAGTCCGTATAAGAAAGAAAAATTGGAGCCAAACAATTGGCAATGACTGTGTGTTGCATTTACATCATGTGATATTGCGATTGTGGGTTTGAATTGCTGTGTATTCAATTTTTACGTAAGTTTCGAACCAGTGCTTTTAGGCATATATACCTCTGAGTTTAATTGCTT
The DNA here is from genome assembly GCA_019973975.1 of Trichonephila clavata. Taxonomy (NCBI): domain Eukaryota; kingdom Metazoa; phylum Arthropoda; class Arachnida; order Araneae; family Nephilidae; genus Trichonephila; species Trichonephila clavata. The sequence goes on from BMAO01025462.1 coordinate 141,562, forward strand.
CGTAATAAAAGAAATGTGCTTCAGGATAGAATTTTTCCCACTTTTCCAGAATAAATTACGATTTTCTCCGAATGAACCTCTCTATATGAATTGCGTAGACTTTTCCTCCACTTGAAAGATAATAATATATATTGCGTAATCTTTCGTATCCAACGAGATGCTTAATTTAACATGTCTTATCTGATTCATCGTCTTTCAAAAATCTTAATCGTCTTTCAAAGTACAAGAAAAATCTACACAATTAATAACAAATAATAATATTGTTAAATAATTCTTTCAATAAATATTTGGTCTGAAATTTCTAACCAAATTTAAAATTAAATCATGCTGTCATGAAAAATTGATTCAAAAGTTCAGAGGCTTAAGATTCCCACCAGATATAATTCCTTAATTCTTAAATATATAAATGGCATGCATGAATATTACTTCTACACAATTCATAGAACTGCTTTCTAAAAAACATCCGATTTTCAAACGAACCGGTACTGTATATATATATACATTAATTTTTCTAAGATTCAAAATTAGAACTGTTCTCACCTGTCTAGACATCCATAAATAAAAATTCAGTTAGAATTCTAATAATAAATTGTCTTTATGGTATTCTCTTTTAGAAAGTTTTCTTTTGAGAGTTATGCTGATAACTTTTAATATTTTCTAATAAACAGCAGCCAACGTACATTAAAATGTAACAAATTCTTTTATCTGTATTTCAAGTAAATGCGAAGTTTTAACAGATTAACAAATTCTATAACAGCACAATCAAAACTATATCATTTTGTTTTGCTCATATAATAAGGGGACATCACAGACTTTTCTGTGAAAATTTTCTTAGAATGTGTTAAACATGTGTCACACATTGGACATTTGTGTCCACACTGACAATATGCTTGAGATAATGTATGCATTCCAATTGTGTTTCATTAATCAATTAGAAACCGTTTTTTTATTTGATAGACATTAAAAATATTTAAATCCGGAAACTAGATGATCGATAAGTGATGTGGCATTTAAAAAGTATATTCCATTTTTTAATCGCGTAGTAGATTGATGTCAAAAACTCCAACCACTCCTCTCTGAAAAAAAAGAAACCTTAAACTTTTATTACAAAAACATTCAGTTTTCTATAAAAGCCCATTCGAATTCTTCTGTACTCATTTTGAGTTCTGTATTATTATTATTATTGAAGAAATTCTCTCCAGACATCTCACTACAGAATTTTTCTAGACCTCTAGTATTTTTGATTACTTTAATTTTCTAATGCATGACAAAATTTAAGCATAATGTTTTAATTCCCATTATTTAACTATTCTTTAAAATTGTGAAATTATATAAAAATATATACAATAATTTAAGACTTTTACTTTTCAAAATAACTTTACAACTACAGTAATCTTGTACTTAGAATTTTTTTTTTAAAAAATCACTAACAGCTAAATCTATTACATGCACTTTTTTTAACCTTCCATTAAAATGTAATTTTTAGCAAAAGAAATAACTATTTTTAGACTATTTTAGTTTTTTTTTTATATCAAAATCATTTTTAACTCAATAGAATCCTTATCGATTGCTGTATTCGATATTTGCAAAGTTCCTCCGAAATAACCGTGATCAAGTTTCCGCAAGAATATTCAGATTTTAAGTACTTTTACTTATAAATGACAGAAAGAAAAATTTTGATTCAAAGTTAAAAATAAGAAGTGAATGTCATGAAGATTTTGTCCAAGGAATAAGTATTCTATACTAGAGGGAAGAAAAAAGAAAGGTCTTGGATGAAATCGTTTGCAGTTTTGGACCGAGTCCTTCACGAACAGCGACGAAATTCGTCAAGCAAATCGATCACCCGTCTAGCAAGGCAGGACAAAGCGGACGGTTTCTATTTCCTTCCTTACTTCTTTCGCGCGTCGTTTGCTGGATAATGGGGCTGTCGTCTGCTGCACCCCTCGGAACAACCCCTCCTATGGAAACGTCCGGAAATGAGTCCTTACTCTTACTTTTTTCAGGTGTGAATCGAAGTTTTGCCATCCTGTCTTCCTGTTCCTCAATAAAAACTTTGCGAGGAGCCCGTTCGAAACTCTGTTCGCATTTTGGTTTCTTCTTTTCTTTCGATTTCTTCTTATTTTACTTTTTCCTTTTCCTTTTCTTTTTTCTGCACTTGATGGAGAGAATTCGATGCAAAGTTTGGAATTCTTTTGTCATGGAACATTTTTCTGTTTCTTCAAGGATAAATGAGTGAATTGTGCTTTGACAAAGAAGGCGATTATTTGGATAATTAAAATTTGGCTTTGTGAAAATAAGATTGATTCACGTGATGTTTTTCTTTATTTTCAATTTTTTTAATTCATCAGTGCAACACAGAATAAGTTCGATTTATATTTCCAATTGTAATATTCCCGAGTCATATTAGTATACAATTTGTTTCATTTTATATATTTCATATTAATCAAAACAGAACTTTATAATCGGCTTAAGTGCTTAAATTTTTAATATACGACCAAAATAGTTTCAGAAATTACTTGTAAATTAATTGCGTAGTTTCAGTCAAGTTTTTCTATATGAATATGGGTGATCTAGCAGTGAAAGAATAATTTCCTACGATTTGTATTCCATTAGCTTACATTTTCAAGATATAATTCATAGATATGCCGAATTCAAAATTTTTTGACAAGACACTAAAAATAATGATTTGTGGTAAAACATTTCAATAAAAATAAAGACTGAAAACTAATTATTAATGAAAATACATTTTACAAAATTAAAAATACATTTCCGTAAATTTATGAAAAAGCTCGAAATGTTTATTTTTTAAATCAAAAGTTAGTATGGCAAAATAAAAATTGGTGAAAGAATGAAGAGCAATGTTCGTAAAAGATAAATTTATAAGATAGAATAAATTTTTAAAGTTTAATCATGCAATTCGTGTCAATTATTTCCATATCATAATTTGCAATATAAACTCCCAAGTATATATATATATATGTGTGTATATATATATATCTATATCTATATCTATATATATATGTGTGTGTGTATATATATATATGTGTGTGTGTGTATATATATATATGTGCGTGTGTGTATATATATGCATATATATATATATATATATATGTACATATATATATATATATTTCCTTCACGCAAGTAAGCATTTCATTCTTAAGGACTATTACAAACCATGTAAATTCTACATTGAATTTTTGCATTACACATTTAAGAATTTATATGCATTTATTTTCTTTCATTCCAATTCTCCGAGTAATTGAGAAACTAATATTAAAAAAATGCTCCATTTTGTTTCAGAAATAAGTGAGACAGCGATACAATAGCATAATTGACTGGTTTTCTTCAGGAAAGTTGACCCCATTATTACTCTTTTTCCTTTTATGATAGTAATTGTAAATACACCTGAACATTGAGTGCCGCATAACCTACTTATTTTAACCTCATAAAAGCAAATTAATTATTGCTTTAACGTGCGGTAATGTAGGGGCGTAGCTCAGATGGTAGAGCGCTCGCTTAGCATGCGAGAGGTACCGGGATCGATACCCGGCGCCTCCAATTTTAGTTTCTGCATTTTTAAGAAAACTAAAAATGTGATCATTTAAAAAACACATAAATAGGATTAATAAAAAAATGTCGGAGCATATATTGTAGATATTACTCCCACACACAGATGCTCGATACTCAAAATTACGGAAAATAAGAATGAACATATAAAGACGTTGGAGAGAAAATTTCATGAAGTCAAATTTATTTTAATGAATATAATGCTAAAAATGAAATAAGTTTTGGTAAGTTACGTAATTTTTATCATATATAAAAAATATTGGCATTCCAAAAAAATGTATCACACAATAGGTCAGGTGTAAATACTTAAGTCGAGAAATTTATAATATATTCAAACAGAAGGACACTAGAGAACATCCATTGTATGGTATAAAAAAGGTGGCTGTGGTTGCCTAGTGCTTATGGCCACGAACTGGAGGCCAGTAGCCGCGAGTCCTGGTCTTACGTGTTAGAGCTGGCTGCTGCTCATTATATCTGTAGATCTCAAAGTCTTCCCGGTGGTGTAGTATCTTGGAGATGGGATGTCAGCCTCGTCACTTGACCAAAGCTCAAAATTATGAGATTCTTCACCAATAGACCTCATGTATTTTTATAGTGAGACGTTAATATTACTCTCACATTCTCAGATACATATTAAAAACTAACAAATATCAAATACAATATAAACTGGTTACATAAACTATTACTTTATTCAATTTCAAAGTATGCACAAAGTTCTTAAATTTGTTTTTAAAATATTTGATGATTCTTTCCTGCAAAGAAAAATAAAAAATGTCAAATAAAGTTTTCAACTTCTCTAACATGTTAAACATATTTTTGAAAAAAGAAGTAATAATACATTAAAAGTTAAATAATGCTTTTTGTTCCAAGATTATTTTTTCATACAAAACATGATAATTTTTTCATAACTTTTTCATTTTTTTTATAAACCACTTTTTTTTTAAAAAAAAGGTTAGTAGTTTTATTTATTCGTATAAGATATGCGTATAAACAATCAATATAACTTAGATTCATTTTAAAATATTTTTTTTCATGTTCAAAAGTGTAATACAAGATTAAATATATTTTTATGCTCTACTATATATTTTTATACTATGCAAGCCATTTTTCTAAAAAGTATAATTGGGATATATATTTGGATTCATTTATATATAAAGAAAGGTAACATATCATAGAGTTTTTCTTTTATTTTTAAATAAATATAGGCTTATCACTATACGAAAGTTAAAAACTTTAAATATACTTTTAGTTAAGATTTTAAATATAATTTTCTGTGTTTTAAAAGGTAAAACTCTTTATCCTTGATTTTTATTAAATCTGCAACATTTAATGAAACAAGACGTTTAACTTTCTTTTTTTTTCATTGAGAATATCAATAAATGTAATTTCTTTTCTCTCACACTCATCCTTATAAAAGATTATATATATACACTCGAAGAAATAATACAATTTTCTCTCTTGTCGTCTTTTCCAATAACAGTTATTAAAAACACTTGGAACCACGGGTAGCAGCTGCGAAATAAAATGTTTAATCAAATTTCTGTTTCAATTTTGCCCAATAAAAACAATCCTTAAGAAAACATTTACCTAAATGGAAATACTCCTCAGATAAGGGAAATGAAATCGACACATCGTTAACCGCTTCATTGGAATAAATGTTGTTTATGCTCCGAAGGACAAAGGATAATAATATTCCTGCGATCGACTTGCGAAGCGCCATTGTGGAAGTTTTCAAAACGTTCTCGAGGACGCTTTCCAGTGAAAACAATTTTTCGTTCTAACAATGGAAATATATTGTTTTCGGATGTGGGATAAAAAAAGGGAGAGAAGTATGAGAGAACTACTTTTGTTTTTTAGTACTATTATTATTATTCTTTTTTTCCCCTTTTCTCGGAGTTTTGCACTACTTTAATTTGAAAGCCACCAAAATTTACCGACAAGGAAAATTAAAAGTTTTTTTTAGAAGTGAAAGTAATTTTCAAGTGAGGAGGGTGGTAATTGCATTTTTCATTTTACTTGAAGTGTCTTTTTCCTGTAAAACAGGGTTTAAAGTGTTCTTCCTGCTACTCGTTTTGTTTTTAAATTCTTTTTGCCTTTTAGCCCGTTCATTATAGCAATAATCTCTTAAGTCAAATCATTCTAAGTTATTAAATAAACTGATATTCTTTTTGAATTCTACTGATAAATTACGTTTCTTATTTAAAATTGTAGCTTTCTAACCTTATATGTAAGAGCAGATAACTTCCTTGACCAAAATACGACAGACTAGATTTAAAATGTATACACATGTTTAAAACATGTTTGAAACTGGAGAAATAAAAAATGAAAGTTTCAAATTTAGATAAATACATCTGGGAAAAAATTTAATACATTTCTTAGGATTTATTCATTTCCAAAACGTTTCTTACATATATTATATAACGACGGAGTTTTTAAATGTTGTCTGAGCTTCTTTTCTTTTGAAAAGATGTTTATTTCTATGAATTTAAAATATTAATAAATTAATGAGAGATTTAAATATTCTGCTTTCATATTTAATTCATACATATTTTTCATTCGTTTCATTTCGTAATTCAGAGTTTCTTTATTCATAAGTTTTAATTTATACTGTTTTTATTGTGTGTATTATGAGAGGGTTTGAGTAAGAAACATAAATGATCTAAAGTTAACTACTTTTATTCAGCCTTTAAACACTTATGAGAATTTATGAGAATATATTTTGATAACTAAGCCCTAAGAGCAATAAAACTTATTAATCTTATAAGATATATAGAAGCACTCTTATTTATTCTCTTGAACGCTCTTGCTTCCAACTTGCTAGATCGTCAGCCGTAAGGTGGACGACATCCAAATTTCTATGAATTCTTCCCTTTGGAGTTAATATTACGTAGTGGACCACCGGTCGTTCACACAGTAATTTCCCCTTACGATTAACTTTAAACCATATCTCTGCCTACTCCTCGACACGCACTTAAATAGAATTTTGTATTTGCATAAAATCAAGTCATCTCTATGGAAAGCGGTTTTCAACTAAATTCACAGTTAAAAAGATTATTTTCCCCAAGAGGTTTAATAGAAACCCGAATAGAACCCGTTACAACTACTTCAAATATTTGAGTTGGTTCAAATTAGTATGAATTCTATTTAAATTATTTAATCGATTTTTTTTGTCCCTTTACTTTTTAATAATTCATTTTTACAATTCTGAGGTGTTATCACAACGAGATTCAAGAAGGCATCAGCAATGCGTCAACTTTTGATTTCATTTAACTTTAAAAATATAAATAAACGAAATGTAGCATGTGCACAACATACACAATCAAAATGATAATTAACTAAGTGGTATGGAATCTAAGTTGATTAGGATGAAGAAATTTATGATTAAAGCTTATAGATTATTGATTCTCATAAATCTTTTCAGACATAGTTCTATCATCACTCTTAGAAGAGAGGAAAACGGTAAATCTGGTTATTACCGGAGATGCTTTTTGAAAAGTTTTTTAAGAAGTAATGCTAGCTATTTTCTATCGATATTAGTTTATATCCTTTACAACATACCGTTAATATTGGAAAACAAGATTGTTTTTTTAAAAAAAAATGATCCTATTTCTAACTTAATTTAAAAAAATAATAAACTATTCAGCGTTTACATTTCCACTATTCTTTCTTTTAAATTACTTTATCGCTTAATATTAGCCTGTTTAATGTCACGGAAAAATAGTATTTACAATAAAAAATAGTATTTCACTGCCTCAAGAGAGAACAGTTTTCATTGCCTTCCGGTATACTCATTCAATTTTAAAATCAATCCTTGAAAAAATTCAATTGTGCTTTACTTTACAAGGATATTGAAGAAAAAACAACTTTTCTAAAGAAAGCGATCATCATCGCAAACTTATGACAAAAAGCAGAATGTTTAAGTGCATTTTTTTCATTTTGAAAAAGCGAATAATGGAATCACACACACACAATATTTAAATTGGTGTGTCGATCAATATACATATCAGAACTGTTTACGAAGCCACTCAGGATTTTTCACTTTATTTCTTGATTTTTTTTATTTCGTCGGGTAAAAAGGGGGAAAAACAGGGTAAAAGGGAAAAAAGAATCTCTGTACGGTAGCTAAGATACGTGCTTCTTGACGGTGAAATTCCTGTTAAATTATAAAACTCATTGACGAAAAAGAGCATCAAAGAGCTCAAACGCACTTAAAGGCAACTTTCGCAATCAATCAATTGAATGTATCTCCCTGTGCATCTCGTCACATGATTTGCTTGTTCTTTTGCTTCCTTTTTTGCAGATGAGAACAAATGTAAGTTTTAAGGGGAGATGGCACCCCCGGCCTCATTAGCTTTGGGCCTTGAGGGCACAGCACGTAGGGGAAAGGCCCTTTTGTTTTCTTCTAGAGGATGTCAATCGTATAAAATGGCTTAAGTCAGGAATGTCCAATTTGGAAATGCTTAGAGATTCGTTTCAGATGAAAAATGACATAAGGGGACCTTTAAAAGAAGAGTTGTTGGAACATTTTTTTCTGTTTTTATTTTTTATACACTGATTAAAGAATAGAAGGATGCGTTCACTTAATTAATCGAAAAAAATATATTTAGAGTAAAAAGATGCGTTTACTTAAAAAAGAATTCAACGAAACATATTTATAAAAAATAAAGGGATTAACAGTTGAAATAATTTTTTTATTTACTTCACTTCAGATTCATAGCGATAATGATAAATAAATCCAAAATTATAATTTTTGTATTATAAAGTATTAAACACAATGAAATGCCCAATGTTATGCTTAATTTATTTTTACAAATATTATAAATCGAATTAAAATCTGAAGCTTTGACTTTTACGATGTATAATCAAGGATATTTTCTAATAAAAAAGCTGTAATTTAAAAAAAAAACTGAACTTTTAATGTTTAAGAGTATAAAAGACTTTTGACAAATGTGAAATTGATTATTGCATTAGGTTACTTAATTTCTGTTTATTTTATGTATTTTAATTTATGTTTATTAATTTATTACTTAATTTCTGTTTCAAGTACATACTTAAATATTTACTTAAGTATTAGCATTTCAGTCTTCAGTCTGCTGTTTGTATAGAACCTGCAGCTTTCATCTTTTATATTTCCAAATTTTAAGTTATACATTTTTAAATCTCTAGTACACTTTATTTAGACAAATTTTAAATACATATATATTTATGTAACGTATAAAATTACCATTATCTATCCTGGTACTTATATTTCATGTCGTATTTCACTGTTTTAAAGAATCTATTTAGCTTTTAAAACGAATATATTTTTCTAACTTGCTATGTTCTCTAAGACTTGGTTTTCTTCTCAATAGATTTCTAAAATAATAGTATGCAAGCTAAAAGAAAAGAAAATAGAAACATTTTATAAGGCAAGGGGATGAACGCAAACGTTTTATAAAATAAAATCAAACAACTAATTAGTCCCACAAACTATAATTGCAACTATATAAAAAGTTCGCTATATTAAGAATATTAATTTTCTAACTTCAGCAGATAATTAAATAAAAAAAGAAGAAACCAGCTGATATGCTACCTGCAAATTATACATTTTTATATACAATAATCAAATTAATAGTAATTCCTTATCGTTCCACAATAGTTACAGAATCTCCAGCTCAGAATTGAAAAACACACCACTCAATTAGGTCCCCCCCAAAAGTGTTACTGCCCTATTTCTCTGTAGATGTATTTCTTTATTAGAACCAAAGGGCAAACTATCGATGTTAGTTTGTGTATTTCATTTAAAGTATATCTATTGTTTAATCTACTTGTATAGCCTTGTCACGCCTTACGCAGTTGAGTTGAGAAGGCATTCCTATCCAGGCCAATTACATTAAATTCTTTATCTGCTGTCATTCGTTTATGGTTTTAACTATCTAAAGAAAGCATTGCTACCGCAGTACACTGAAGAACTTAGTCATTTTCCTAGATTGACTTCCTGTATTATAAACCTTTTTCCTTAAGATACATTAAAAATGAAGTTGCTTATTTATACAACGCCCGTTCTTGGCTTCTTGACCATTTTATAACTTCCCCTATCTACCCTGTGACACGGCTAAAGGTGTGGGAGGAAGTTAAAGATGATTCGACATGATAATTTCTAATCATTTATTCAGCACTGTAATTAACTCAAAAACAAATCAATTAATCAGATTAAATAAGATGTTTCCAAATAGCGGTCAGAGAATAAGTGACGAGAGTCGCGTTTTTGGAGAATACTTCTAATAAACTGATCCACTTTTTATTAATCAATCTTCTACCTTAATATTTGATTTAAACTGTAGTTATGTGACTGATTGTCACTTAAATCTTTTTATTAATTTAAATATCAAAATGCGCTATAAATATGACTAATACATGTACTGTAAATAGTCTTCTTATCTTCTACTTCGTAATGTTTCAGTTTCTTGATAACTTCTATTAAATAACAATTTTCCACTATATAACAATCTATCTCTTCATATAATTCTAACTTTCTATATCTTTTCTCTCACACTGATTTAGTAACTCTCTTCCATCTATCTCTTCAACTCATGTATCACTTTATCTCGCTTTAACTTCTGCAAGAAAAATTGAACTGTATATAATAAACTTAATCTGCACATATCATGGTTTCTTCTTCAGAAAAGGGTTGTCGATTTTCATAGCCCAAAGATTTTCCGAGAGGGTTAATTGAAGGAAGTGTATAGATATGTCACAATTTGACTCCGACCATCCTAGTACCACCTGACGACGTCGTGTGTTGAGTGCGGAGGTGTGTTGTCTTCGCCCTGAGAAGGAAGTTTTCTTTTAGCTTCAGAAGCCTGAGGCTTCATTCTAAACTTGTGGCGATCTCTTGGAGAGTCGGATAACAGCGATCGCTGTTACACATTTAATCCTACCCAGGGAGCACGTGTAGCTTGAGGAATGCCACGGTCCCGTGTAACTTTACTCCTCCACCCCACAAAAAAAGAAGTAAAATATATACTGTCAATGCTAATTGTGTTTCAAGCAGCAGGAAGGCCTCCACATATCCCTCCAAGAAAGAATATCTTTTTGCAGTTAAGGGGCTTCCTGAGCAATATTTTTACTATTTTTTAAGAACCATCATTGCTGCTGATATGCATTTCTTATCGTATTGAGTTTCGTTCAGAACATTTCCGTTGATGTTGGTAGTCTCTTCGGGAAATAAAGGTCCATATATTTGTGACGCATGCGATGTAGCCGTGGAGATCGTTAATCGTGATTTTATGAGTAAGTGTCTCAGTTTTTTTTTCCATAGAGGTATATTCAAACAGTAGTGTTGAGCTGTTCTGCCCTAGTATCTGATTCTAAATCATCACTATGGAGTAAATTGTAAACAAAGGATGGGGCAAACAATTTAAACTATCTATTTGTTGTAGTTGCACAGGATTAATATTCTCGTGGACATATCAATTCCTCTTGGGATGGCTTGCCCCACAGCTTGAGAAACACAGCACTACCTAATTCCATTTAAAATTAAATTTTATCCCCTTAATTAAAGAATAGAGTTTTTAACAATTTTAGATATAATTCAACCGTTTGGATTTTAAATATAATTACTAGTATATTAAAATATGTATTAGGTATTTTAAAAAATAACGAAAAGTATTTATTTGAAAGGATACATCAGACTTTTATCCTAACACATAAACATTCATTATAGTTCAGATCAATTAAATAAAAGGTACTTTGTGAAAACATGTTTGATAATCATTGACTTATATATATATATATATATTTATATATATATATATACACCAAGATTCTTCGAATGTGTTTATTCTGGAAAATTCTGCGTAAGAAAGTGTATCAGGTTGACAAAAAATTATTTTCTTGCAGAATTTATTCGTCGAGAACGTGAAAAAAGTTCGTAAGAGGATAATAAGAAAAGAAAAAATTTATCATAAAAAGCACAATGAGTGTTTGATGAAAAACAACAGAAAAAAAGTCAAACTTTTATTGAAGGACCTCCATGCAATCAGGAATGCAAGTGATATATCTGATGCTCTGTGATGTCAAGCATTAATATTTAAGAAGAAAATTTGGCTTAATACTGATAAAGAATAAATCATCAGGGACTTCTGGTTTCTGTATTATTTGAGGATGTCGTTTACTTTGTAGGAAAAAATGTGGGGAAAAAATTCGAAAGATACTTTGAATGTTTTATTATTATTTGGTTGTTCTTTTCTGAGTTGACAGAGTTTAATAAAAAAATTGTTGCTTAAGCTAACTTAATATAGTAATTGAGTTCATTAAATTAAGAAGATTGATTTCAGAATTAGTTTATCATATCAAGTTGATTTACTATATTTATTAGTGGCAATTAAGACCTCCTTATGAGGGGAGAAATGTGAAGAAAATATGCATTTTTTTTTAGGAAAGGCCAAAATGAATTCATCCTCTCAATTATGCAAATCTAATATGTTTTTTTAAGACTATATCATATAAAATGATTTGATATTAGATTTTGGCAATTTACGACATTCAAAATGAGATAAATTACCTGAAAAGGGAAAGAAAAGTAGCAAAAGGCTTTAAAATCATTTATCAGCTATCTCAAATCAGACATAAAACGTATGTGTCTGTATAATCATGCGAACGTTGCTATAAATTTAACATAAAACTTAATAATATGCAGAATTATTATAAGATGGTATAAGCCATAGTTAAATGGCCACAGTAGCATAATTTCAAATTTGCGTGGGCGAAAAACAGCCGACAACTCCAATTATTTGATTAATATTTACAGGTTTATTAATGAAGAAGGACGAACAATGTTTATAAGAAGAAAAATTGAGTGCATGCAATATATATATATTAAAACAGATTACTTATAATAATTAAAATCACCCTCGTTGTAAACTAGCTTTACAAACAACTTGCTAAATAGTCAAACAAGCAGGAACTCAAGCAGATAAAGTCCCTCCCTAATCATAGTCAACGCATATGACTGAACTCCATTCGGAACTGGCACGACCTTTGTTTCAAAAGTCTTTTATATAGCCTCAGGTTCTAATCAGGTGGTATATAATAATAATTTTGGTAATTTTATATAGCCTCAGGTGGTAATCTTCATAAGGATCGTTCTTAGAACATGCTCGATCATTCCGTGGCAATATCGTATTTTTCGTCAAATTTGCTGCCAATGCCTATAAAAATGCAAATCCTGTATTCCCATTCACTTTATCTGTGATTGTCAAAATCTAATTTTTCCAAGTTCATGCTGGGAATCAAACTTTCCTGTAAAACTTAATTTTCCGACAAAGGAATATTGCTGCAGGGAAAGTTACGCACGGGACGTGTTTCAGTATATTAGCAAATGAATGTTCACCATACTCATACACCCTCTTTGCTTGTTAATATGCAGGCAATATCTATTCAAGCGTCACTGAGTTATATATGCATAGATAAGTGTATCATAGCTATTTATACGACAGTAAAAAAAAATCCTACACAAAAAAATATGCAAAAAGAAGGTAAAAAAGTAGGAAAAGTTACAACACGTTAATTAAGTAACTCACTGTGAGAAATCATAAAATATAAATTTTGTCAAAACTGCGTATAGTTTAAGTACTACTTTACAAACAAGCCATCTATGCTTATATATTTTTTTTTTAACATTTATAAACCCCGTGCACCACCGAACGTATAACACGGGGGTAAACAACACAGACAGAAGAGAAAGGATTACAACACAAACATCCATGCCTTCTCCGGGATTCGAACCCAGTCCCTGCGGCACCGCAGTCAGCTTCACTGACCACTATACCGGATGGGCGGCCTATGCTTATATTGAATGACTGATTTCTTTATCTGCTGATTGCTTATCTTATTTTACTGCTTCTAAACGTTCATTATTTTAATACGCGAGGCCTACTAATGATTCAGCTTATTTTTTTTTTTTCTTCAGCTAGAAAAGTAATAAGTACGAAAGAATTTCAAAAGAAACACAATACAATACAATCTATACAACATAAACCATGCAAATGTTTCTCTATTAATAATAAGGAAAATGTTGTTATTAATTAAACAGTAAAGATTTTTTTTTAAAAATGCAGTATTTTATTAAAATTAAATGGTTTATAGACAATGAATTTAAATCAGCTAACCAAAATTAGTATGTTACAATAATGAAAAAAAATTATGAACTCAAATAATATAATTCTATTTTTTTACGAGGTCTTTGAAACATTTGTGTAAATAAGATCTATATTCTTCAAAATTAAAATGTCTGTAATAAAATATTTGTTATATATTTCTAAATTATTTCATTATGGTAAACTTTTCCTTAATGAATTAATATAACATTTAGTTTTTCAATGGATGTCCTTGCGTTTATGAATTAAAAAAAATCGTCAAGGTTTATCTTCTCTATACTAACAGATTGATGTTTCTCACTATACCTGACTACTACAAAGCGGTTTGTGAATTATGCGATACAAAAACTGCTGTTGTTATACGAAATGCTTAGCTGCGGATTTTATCTAATTAAATACCACATGGGCAGCTGAGCAAAGATTCGTTTTCCCTGGATGACAACGAAGATCATATTGGAAAAACTGTTGGATAGTCCACTGTGGGTTAAACCTTCCAAGCCAAAAGCACACCAAATTTCTAGAAGGATCGATTCCAGAGCCTTTTCGATAATACCTTGGCGGCACCGTATTTTTCGCCAAATCTGTCGGCAAGGATGATAAAGCCTGGTACCATGACCACATCTTCTTCGGCTGCCAGTAAAATTCAATTTTTCCGGAAGGAGAGCATTGCTGCGGAGAAAATAACATACGTGATGTGTTACAAAAATGTATAAATTCAATGAATTTCATAATTAAATTCTAAAAAAGTTTTATTTCAGATAGATAGTGAAATTATTAAGAATTTCTCAACGGATCCAACTCTACATCACTTCTCATACTGGCTTCAAACCAGAGCTAAATGAACATAGAATAACCCTAATTATTAATGACGTGCACGGAAACGGTAAAAACTCCCAGAAAGAAATGCGGCGCAAAAATGCCATTTAAATGCTACACTTCCGATGATATGAAGATACTAACTCACGTCCACCACACTTCATAAGGATTCAGTATTACGAGATCAGTGTAAGTTTTCGAATAAAGTCTTAGTTAAGAAGAATTAGTTAATATATGAAGAATTAGTTGCCTTTGATAATGTGGGTAACTCTTTTCATAGATACCTTAGAGAACTTTCTCTACTTTCTATCCCACTTGTCACTCTATTACTCTTTTCTTTCTTTTAAAGCTGTGCATATTCCCAGATAAACTTTTACTTCCCACAGAAATTGGCGACTGTTCGGCGCAGTTTGGACAAATGCAGCCAATATGCCAATAAAATCAATCAGCCAACTGCGAGCCCAGTTCAAGATAATTTGGTTACAGGACAGGAATACGGTAATTCAGAAATCCAATAAACTCATAACTATGAAGATCATGTCGATATGTTCTTCTATTTTTCATTTCAAACTGAGCCATGAATGCGTCAATGTCATTATCTTATTTTTTTTAATTAACATTCTTCCAAAGATCGTTTAAATAAGTAGCCACATCATTTTTGACTGACATAGAAACAAAGACAAATTAGGCAACATTAAGTGTGCGGAAAACAGAAAAAAAAAACTAAAATACACTCAACTCTTTTTTTTTAAACGTTAGATATGTTCCTTAGAAAATCATGTAAAATGAAAAATCTCTAAACTTTTTCGCAAGAAATACTTCAAAAAAGTAATAATATAATCCATGTTTCATAATTATAAAACAAAAACGCTCATATTCCTTTTTATTTCAAAAATAAAATTAAAATTAGTGTACAGTAAAAATTTATAGTCAATATTTATTTACAACATATACAAATTCAATCTGAAAAATTAGAAATAAAACTACTAACTAACAACTAATTCATCACTACTGGATAAGAATAATGCACAGTTATTACGAACTGGATCAAATATGCTTTCTTCAATAGATGAGTTAGGTATTTTTAGAATACCTGTCGGTTTTGTATCAAATGAAGAATTTCGCTCGTTATTATCGGTATCGGTTATTTTTTTGTTATTGCAATGTCTCCTATTAACACCTATTTAAAAAAAATTCTTATATTATTCTTGACATCCTGCTACATAAAACTTAAGCGATTACGGCTAAATTTTAATGAAAGCTTTATGTCCGGATCATGAGTAAGTAAATGTTGTTCTATAATTGTAGCAAATTTCCAGCTCTCATCAATTATAAACCAACTGTTAATACCTGAACTTCACCTTCTACTTCGTCATGATCTACTTATTTATTATCACAAACTGTCATAAATTCGAACAAATCCTCCTCAACTAAAGGGCATGCACCCCTAATTCTTTTTCTTTGCACTAAAATTTTTGTAAAAGAAAAATTCGTTAATTTCGTGTGCCAAATTATTTCAAAATCGTGCAAAATAAGACCGAGCAAAAAAAGAGTTAGGTGTATTGAATTAAAATTCGTTGTTAAAATGTGTGAAGTACATTTATTCATGTTTATACAACACAGAACACAACACAGAATTTTGTGGGATGTATTTTCTTCTTTGTAACTGACAAAACCGTTATTCGACATGACACACCCTAAAAACATGACACCGCCACCTTTTGAGCGGGTGCCAATTTCTCAGCAGTGTGTCGAATGCAATCTCAAGACACCCGTGAAAAGAATTGACGAAGTTGTTTCGGATACGTCACACCCACGATCTGTTACTTTCGCAAATATTTTCTCTCTTGTAACAGAGTTGTCACACAACATAATAAAAGCGGGCGTTCATTTAACTGATGGCTTACTTTGTAGCAAAATGTTATTTCTCGAAGATAGACAAAGATTAAAGAACGTTTTTTGAATATATTATGTATTTTTGTCAGTTTTTCTTGATGTCTTTTATCGTTTTTGTTTGCATTGATTGTTCTTTTGTCATATTTTTTTTATTATTATTTATGAAATGATTGATTCTCTTTTCAGTTTTAGTTAAACAGATTTTATTACTTCAGTATTTTCTGATTTAAATTTAATTTTTCACTGTTTTAGATGGCATGAGAATTATATCCATTAAAATTTGTATCTTTTCTGAATTACACTGCTGGCCTCCGTAAATGCAACACCCTGCAGGAAGCACACAAATAACATGAGATTTACAACATGCATTAGCAAAGAAGAGGAATGCAAATGATTATAATTTTGGAGCAGGCACACATCACCCACGCCTGTGGAGCCACCTCAAAACGCTATTGAAGGCTTGGAGATTTCGACCATTTCAAGTTCGGCAATTGTGTTTTTTTCTTGTGTTTTTTTTTCAAAAAACGATCAGTTATGTGTCGAAGAAAACAGCAATCAGCTTTTCATCAAGTATCTGAGTTCGACAGAGGAAGGAGAGTGGCCTACCGAGATTGTGTATTATCTTTCAGGGAAATCGGTAGTCGTGTTGAACGAAAACAAACAACTGCAATGCGGATATGTGACCATTGGATGCAGGAGGTCCATCGCATCCACATCAGTGCACCACTTCATGTGAGGACAGGCAAATTGTGCGTATGACAGTGACGGATCACTCAGTCACATCACGAACCATAGCACAGCACATTGAGTCTGTAACGCATCATTCAGTGTCTGCGCGTACCATTCGACGCCGTTTACAGCAGAGTGGTCTGTCCGCAAGACGTCCATTGCTTGGTATACCCTTGACGCAGAACCACAGACATCTCCACCGCCAATGATGCAATGAAAGAAGGATGTGGGCGGCAGAATGGAATGAAGTTATTTTTACTGACATGTCACGCATTTGTCTGCAACACTATGACGGTCGGATTCAAGTCTGGAGGCACCGTAGAAAGAGGAGGCTGAACAGCTGCATTATGCACCACCACACTGGTCCTGCACCGGGTATTATGGTATGGGACGCGGTATTGGATATCACTCTGGTACTCCTCTAGGACGCATTGTCGGTACTTTAAACAGCCAGCGCTACATCTCCGAGGTCAGTTGTTCTTCCTTTCCTTCAGGGCTTGGCCACATCCATATTTCAACAGGATAATGCGCGAACACACGTGGCACGCATTGTCCAAAGGCTCTTCGTCAATCACCAGATTGAATTGCTTCCCTGGCCGACTCGCTCTTCGGATTTCCGATAGAAAACACATGGTCCATGGTTGCTCAACGATTGGCCCAGATTACACCCCAACTACCACACCAGATCAACTTTGGCAAAGTGTGGAAGCTGCTTGGTCTGCTCTACCCCAAGAACACATCCGAAGTCTCTTTGAATCAATGCCGAGGCGTGTGGCAGCGGTGATTTCCAAGAATGGCGGCTACTCTGGCTACTGATTCTGGCAGGAACCACACTTCACAGAAGTATATAAATTTAATCATTTGATACTTGTTCAACATGTCATCTACAAAATAGTAAATTTTGTTGTGCTACTTCTTGTCTTTCTTGGTGTTGCATTTACTGTGGCCAGCAGTGTAGATTCGGTTTTAATTAACGCTACACTTTGAAGCTGCATAAGGATACTGGTGATAGATATCGACAAGCACGACAATTGAGCTGTGGCATCCCATTCTTCAAGCTTCCACACTACAACAAAATTAGAGATTAAGAGTCTCAGTTGCACTAATACACATGTACACGCCGGAACCAGTCAGTTATCATGTTCCATTTTTTAAGTACACATAACTGTATGTATGTTACATATCCACACATACTTTTTAAATCTTAAAATAGCTTCTATTTTTTTTCTTCAATTTTTCAGTCTTTTATAATTTTTGCATTTTTTCCATTTATATATTCACCTTGTAAGTTCCAAAGGGTGAATGTAAGTACTATTCAACTAGTGTAATCACGCATGCGTTTCAAGTCTAAAAGACTCGTTTGTCGCTTATAATAATTTTTGACTAAGCTCCATTTTTAATTTTTGTGTCCATGTACTTTCTATCCCCCCCAGTTATTTATTTCGATCATTCGTGGATTTTTTAAATTTTATTTGTTCCTTCATATTTTTAGCTACATGTTATGTTTTTAATTTTATAAGGCATACTGAAATGAAAGTTATTCTAAGTGTCGCATACATACAATTTTCAATAAATTTTCGTGAAACAAACGTGATAGGGAGGGTGCCTATACCATTCACCCTCGTGTGCAAGAATATGTGTGATAACTGCTTTCGTAAGGACGTGAAAATGAATTAAATACGTCTGGTGGGGATGCAGCTTAGTCCATAATGGATCAGCAAGTTCCAATAAAAGTTTTAACACACACATTCGAAGGGTGTAAGCCGGAATGGGCTTGAGCTCACAGCATTTGTAAAGCTACAGGGATCATGGTGAAGACTTTCTACAACATTTAGTGGCATTGTGTGAAACCTGGCGTTTTCACTTCCAACCTGAAGGGAAGTCCTTTAGCATGCATTGGAAACACTCCGACTCACCTTGGCCAAAAATTCAGTTCAGCAGTCAAGCGGAAAGGTGATGTCGATGGCATTTTTTGACATGCAAGAACCGCTATTGCTATAGTTTTAGAAGCAGGATATCTCCATCAATGCTCCAGTGTACACCCAAATACTTGATACGCTGTATAAGGCTATCAAAAAAAAATGTCCAGGTACGCTGCCGTCAGTAAAAAGTGGGAAATCCCAGAACATCCAGATCAGTCGCCTTGTCACTATAAGATCTTTGGACCAGCGAAGAAAAGACAGATAGATCAATGATTTCATTCCTATGATGACATAAAAATTACAGTTCTGAACTTGTTAAATGATCAACCAGCATCGTTCTTCGTGGAAGGACTTCGTAACCTTCCTAAGCAATGGACCACCTGCCTAAACGTCATGGGGGGATTTCTTTTAATAACCTTTGTATAAATTTCACTCATTAACTATTGTTGTTTCTATCTATGTATCTGTCTCATTTCTGTCCCTACACATCTCTTGTATACACACCTCAAATCACTTTCATTTGATCACTCCTTATGTATACACATACGGTTTTTAATGAGAAAAGTATAAATTTTGATTTTCCTGTATATATGAAACAAGGAATCTGCTACTTCAAATGAAAATTAAAATAAATTTTTCTAAAATCAATGGATATAAATTTTTAAGAATTATATATGTTGATTACAAGATATACTATGAAAGTATTACGATATTTTAAGTGTCTGCATAAATATGTGTTCATTATATTTCTTTTTTCTTCTTAAAAGCTGTGTTTGATAATCTGAACTAAATTTTTACATTAAAATTTCCTTAAATATACTTTACGTTTAGAGCATATAATTTTGGGAGATTTTGGTTACGTTTTATGAATTTTCTTCATCGAGAACTCATTTAAAACTGTGTCTAAACCCATTAGCTGCGAGCAATAAATGGAAGCACCCCATTTTTATAAACTACATGAATACGGAAAAGGTGTCAGAGAGAAGAACCTAATTTTGTGCATATCAGTGCTAAATTTAAGTGTCAAATATTTTTATAATGAGTATATACATATTTACAGCTAGAAATATATTTTTTTGTTTGAGGGAAGTGAGAGATCATTTGTTTCTACGACCACCTATGCATTCATCATTCATCATTTTATCTTATGAAACGACGGCTATTATATATATATATATATATATATATATATGTGTGTGTGTGTTTAAAGTGACAGACCACTTCAAAGTAGTATGGGATTCCACATTAAGATACCAATATCTTTGAACCTTCATGTGCTTTAATTCTGAATCATTTCTATGCTTAATGCAAGTATGTCATGCAAAAAGCTCGTAAAAGTACGCAGTGGTCATTACCAGTGTCCGACTCTGTAATTACCAACCCCCTGAATGGGTGTTTTACGGTGAAGGTGGGGTAAGGGGAGATTAATTACATCACTCATGGAGCATGACGTCACTCTGGACGATTAGAGGCTACTAATAGTAAGTCGGCAATTGAAAAAAAAAATGGAAGAAACGTCGTTATTGAAATATTTATGTCGTTTTCAGGAAGAATGCATAAATTAGATTTTATGTACGAAGGGAATAAAAGAGAATATATTATTCGTTTTTTCTCTCAGCTAAATTATGTTTCTGTTGTGTTAATTTTCAGTTAGCATGCTCTCTCTAACATTTATAAAGTTTGTTTTTCTATTTATTATGGTAATAAATAGAATCCTACTTGATTATGATTTTATCTCAAAATAAATGACCAGAAGTCACTACTCTTACAAAAATTTTCAAAATAAACCTCAATATCACAACTCGGCAACGCCGATCACGAGTTCGTTACCATGACTACTTGGCTGACCATGGCAGTTGATTGTTATTAAGAGAACGCTTAAATAAAAAGATGAGTGATTGTGATATTTATTTCCATTTTACCCCTATTTATATAAAGCGTATCTTTTAAGTTTCGTTTTGAAATATGGCCTCTGGAGCAATGGTTTCTCCGTTCTGAAAATATGCAGTTTCGTTTCCGTTGACATTTGTTTTTGTGTTTTAAAATGCTACGCACAAATGAAGATTTCCTCAGTTGTGAAATACACTCTGCCAGTCGTTTCTTCAATGCGAGAGACCTAAAAATGTTCAAAACTCATGGACAAGCACTAGAATGGTAAGAAATTGACGGTTTATTTCATGGTTTATTAAATAACTGTACATAAGTATATGTGACAGGGCTCCTCAAACTTTCAATGTTTGCGACCCAATATTTAATCAAAATTTTCTTCGCACCCTCGCTCCAAACAATAACAATGTATTGAATTCCATAATACTATACTTTACCATTAAAGCTACAATACGACTTTAACCTCTTAAGGGCCACCGGTGTAGATAAACGTCGTTCAGCCAAAGTGCTTATTGCCCCGGAAGTATGCACAATCTTCTATGTGTACTGCTTCCATAGTAAGTACGATATTTTATGTATACTGCTATCCATAAAATATTATTTTGAAGCCTTTGGAATAAAAGGAACTTAACAGTGTTTGCGAAGCATCTACATTTCAGAGGATTTCCCCCTCTATTTTTATTCCTCCCCCCTCATACATCACGTACTTGTGCCTACGTGGAAAACGGTGGTAACGGGGAGCGAATCGCCTAACTTTTAATCGGGCAGTTGAAGGATTAATTATAAACTGTACAAATTATTAAGATAAATATTAATTTTTGTGCATAATTTTATAAATGACAAGCCCAGGGATCACTGGTAATTATAAATTTTTTTTACTTAGTGTTATAAAAATAATTATAAAATACATTGTGTAGTACTTATACATTTTTAGATGTATTATATCAGTATATAAATGTGTATTTTTCATTTTTATTATGTTAAAATGTATTCTGTTTGATTACTTTCAGTAAATTAATAATTTTTAAAATAGTCTTTTGTTTTTGTTTTTAAATATGCTCGCTCCACTCTTGGGGACACCCCCCATATTTTAAAAAAACGCTAGTATATGATGGAAGTAGAAGTAGTCAAACGTTTATCATCAATGATTAACTGAATCTATTAGTCAAGTAAAAAAATCAAGAAAGCAGACGCTATATGATTACATCATTATCTAAATTATTTCCTCAAGTTATAAAAATTGTTCTCCGTTAGCTGTTACAGAACGTTTTCCTTATTATGCTCAAGCTGTTAACACATGAATAAAATATCGAACTTTTAAGAAATACCCAGATTTTTCTCGAAAGGTACAATGTCTGAAGTTGTTTTTGAGTAGGAAGCATGCTTTGATAGAAAATGTTTCACATTTTAGTGACATAGTAAATGTTTACATATGACATTGAGTAATACTTTTCTTACGGCCTTAAGTCGTTGCGGTAGGCAAGTAGACATGCTCCCGAATTCATGACCGAATTTTTTACCAGTCTTGGATTCGAAGCCTAGTGCCGCTGTGTAGCTCTCGTGTAGATGAACAGTGCGACGTTAATATTCTCTCACTCACTCATTCACGCCACTGCAGTCCCGCCGTGTAGATGTGAAGATGCACGTTGCAGCTGATAAGGCTCAAAATCCTATCATTGTCGTTATCGGGGAGTTCTGAGTCACTTTGCGGGAGTCTTAATCACTTGACCGTGGTCCAATATTGCTAGATCATTATCAATAGCCCTCGTCCTTCTTTAGAGTTCAATATAAATTGAAATCAAATCAAATTTTGATGCCCTTAAAAACCCCATGACAATCAATGCAAAGATAATATAATAGGAATAAGGTCAATGAAAAATTATGAAATCAAAATTGCTGTGCTGTCATGGTTAGCAAATCAGGGGGTAAATTTCAATGAGGAATGAATTTAGAAATCGGTCATATGATATTATAAGTGATTTTAAATGGGTCAAAGATATGTTAAAAACAAAATTAAAATCCAGGTTTCCATGTAAAACATTTGTCTTAAAATTATATTTTTGTTTTGTTTTTTAAGTATTGAAAGCTATTTCTTAAAAACTCGGCTCCTTTTAGCTTTGAAAAAATGTATGCGGGTTTGTTAAAAGCAAGAATCAGCAGAACACACACAAATATAGTTCGTACAAAATAAAACAATAAGGACAAGATGACTTTCTTTAAGGCACTTTGGAAAAGTCACGGTTGCTCAATGGAATGTCCCAATATGAATACATGATTAAAGTTTTGATTCCAACGAAGGATGATAAGTAGCTGTCGTTGCCTTTCGGTTATGGTCACGAACTCTTGGCTGGCATATCATGAGTTCTAAGTTCTAGTGTCACCGATGACCCCCCTTATAGAGGGTCTGATTTGCATTAAATCACCCGAGGCTCTGAGTCCTTCTATATCCATGTTGTTAAAATTCGGAGAGGAGGTACCCTCTTCATTTGACCATTGTTCAAAATTACGCACGAGGTCATTCGCCGATAGCCAACATTTTGCTTTATAGTACGACGTCAATAAAAACTCTTTCACCTAATGATGGATGAGGTGAGGAATGTTAATTATATCTGTAAACTCCTACATGAGAAGTGTTGGAAGCTAAAAGAAATATCACTTAGGAATTTGATTTTTTTTTAAATCCATCGGAAACAAAATGCGACTATTGTTAGTATGAAAAAATGACGAAACTGAGTAAAATTTAATCATTTTTCTTTAAAAAAAACCCTAACTAATAGAAGTGAAAATTTAACTTTTAAATCACATATATTTCGTATTTTTTAAAAATCTAAGCTTCGATTCAGCGACCGCCAATTACTCAATCATAAAACATGTGTTTGCGACATTTGGGAATAGCAACAAAAAAAAAAAAAAAACAGACGAAATGTTTAGTACTTTTAAAAATACTAAAATTTATAAAGCAGTGCATTATGCAAGGGGGGGGGGGAATGGAAAGCAAAACCAAAATGAAGGAAAATATTTTATACCATTTTAAAGAAATTCTGAATGGTATTAATAACCGGTTGTTAAAGATATTTTTCTTTTTCAAAAGAACTTCTTTGCTCATGATTAAAACTTCTAGAGAAGATTTTTTAGCTCTTTTCGAGAATACTTTTTTATTTATAAAACATCTTTTTACAAAGGTTTTACATTTTTTACTTACATGCAGATAAATGATTTCATACAAAACACACATATAACATGAAGTTTTTCAGCAAAATTTTTAAAAATAAAACTTCGTATACCTTGAAAAAAATAAAGAGTATAGCAGTTTATAAGAAGAGGAAAGTACGATGTGCTTTTTTATTCAATCAAATAAACTAGCTACGGTAATTAACATATGTTAATGAACTATCTACGGTAGCGAATTTAATAGTCGGATATATATAAAAAAAATGATTGATTGTTTATTAAAGTCATATTTCTAAGCTACATGAGGGTACTTGGTGAGAGATCTCATAGATTTTTTTGACGTAGACTTTATTTGATTTGGCACTCAATCTCCAAAACTTCAACTCTACACCATGGAACGTGTGGGCTGTGAACCTCAACAGATTTAAAGCATATCAACCATTTTGGAAAGTCGGTAGTCGTTCTTTCGGTATAGTGGTAAGTGACGCTGACTTCTGTGCTGAGGGCCTAAGTATGAATACCGAAGAAGAAATGAATGCTTGTTAATGTATAGTGGCTTTGCAGCAGGGGGGTACTCTGAATAGCCGTCGAGCCGTAGCTCTCTCGTGAAGTTAGTGGAAGGGAAGAGAGGAGGAAAGCCCCCCCCTGACCACTCCCTAGGTTTTCTCCTTCAAAATTGAAGTGGAGCCGAGCCAAATCATATTGTCACCTGTCTGGTGCCCAAAACTATGGATAACAACAGACACACACATCTAGCCCTCGGCTGCAATGAATTTTGTGGGCCTGAATCTGATATCGTCAGGCAGGTAGCATTAATAACAGCAACAACAGGAAGTAGGTCTTTAGCCTCGGTGTGGTATATACACTCAAGAGCCAAAACATTATGGCCACCACTACATTTTGCAATGAACTCGCCTGGATGACGTGGAAGGCACGTGATCAGGTTGAAGTGGTATTTAACTGCTGCTGGGGAGTCTGAAGAATCATTTTTTCACTTCTGTGTAAGATTGGAAAGGCTGCGGATCTAAGTGACTTTGATAGAGAGCAGATTGTAATGGCTCGAAAGCTCGGAACAAGTATTTCCGAAACTGCACGACTCGTGGGTTGTTCGCGATCTACAATTGTTAGTACTTACGTAAAGTGGATGAATGACGGTGAAACCACCAGTAGACGACATGGCGTTGGACCTCCACACGCTATCAAAGAAAAAGGCTCGTCGGAGACTGTCTAGCATGGTGAAGCAAAACCGGAGCCAGACAGTGGCTCAGCTGACAGCCCAATACAATGCAGGGCCAAGTAGAGTAGTATCGGAGAGCATTGTTCAGCGGACACTGTTGGATATGGGGCTACGCAGCAAACGTCCCACTCGTGTGCCTTTTCTGACTAAGTGTCATCGCCAACTGCGCCTGTGCTGGGCCCGGAAACATCGCGACTGGTCCCTGGAGCAGTGGGAGACAGTTGTCTGGTCAGATGCATCACGGTTTGTCATTCATCACGCCGATGGCCTGTCAGGATACGCAGTCTTCCAGGCGAACTGTTGCTCCCTCAATGTACAGTAGGTCATACACAGGCCGGTGGTGGCGGTATTATGCGTTGGGGGACGTTCTCATGGGCATCTCTGGGACCCGTGGTTGTGGTAGAGCAGACCATGAATGCTATACGGTATCTGAACATCATTGCAGACCAGTTTCACCATTACATGTCCTCTGTTTTCCAGCTGGAAATGGAATGTTCCAACAGTACAAAGCCGCGTGTCATAAGGGTAAAATTGTGTTGGAGTGGTTCCAGAAACATGATACTGAATTCCAGTTTATGTCCTGGCTGCCTAACTCACCCGATCTCAATCCGATAGAAGACATTTGGGATGTCATGGGACGGCAGCTCAGAGTTCAAAGACCACCAATTCGTAATATCTCTGATTTTCTTGACTGTTGCTTAAACATCTGGTACTATCTGGTCTTAAAATTTCTATCAAGTGACTGTGTGCGGTAATTCTTATTTACATTTTATTTTTTTTTTTTATTTCAATAATAAAAAAAAATACTAAATGTATATCTTTTAAAATGAGTTAATATTCTATCAATCGGTACTTAACTATATTTCAAACTACAAAATCACGAAATCATTTGTAAATAATTTCCGGCTTTTTACAGCTTTATATAAAATACTTAAACCAAGAAATAAAACAAAACGAAGTATGTTATGGAAATTTTTTTCCCTGTGTATACTCAAGTGCATTATTAATACTTCAATTATTCCGGAAATTTATTTTCTTCCGAAGAATATCTAAGATGAAGCTAAATTGAGAAGCTTTAAAAATATATAAAAGAAAAATATTATTTGTGGGTATATTTTTTTATATTATTTTCTATTAGAAAACAATTATTTCAAATACTAAGGATTAAAGTAAATGTCTGGTTCTTTTTACTTCAAAAGCCAGAAAGTTATATGCACTAACTGTATTATTTTGTTTACAAATCATTCTTGCTTTGGTTTTCATACCGATATTTTTTACAATTTTACTCTTATTTTTACTGGAGTTGAAATACTATCTCTTTTTTTTTTTTTGTAAAAAGCACAGTTAATAAAGCAGAAAAACGCTACTAAACACTGAACAATTCAAAAAAATTTAAAATAAGCGTCTGATCTCAAATATGTATAGTAATTTTTAATAAATATTTCATTTCTAGAGATTTATTACGTGATTTAACTCATTATTAAAAATTTTTGTTCCCTTAGAAATACTCTCAGGAAATATTTTATATTATTACCTTTTCTAATCAATGATTATTAGATAAAAAGGAGGACCAATGATAATAGAAAAATTATCAATGACTTTCTAGGGAGTTAATTTTCTGTCAGCAATTACCTCTTTATAATTTTTTCTCTTATATTTGCTTATGCACAGTTCACTTACTCCCCCTATTGAACGTAGAAGAGATTTCCGGGCTTCAGAGTTGTCCCAGTTCCCTTCCGCCATTTGACTGGAGATAATTATGTCACGTGTTTTCTGCAACGCCATTCTAGTTCGTTAGGAGTCACGTGAGAGAAATACCGTTCTTTTTGTGCGCACGAGAATGTTTGTACGGAATTCTAGAAAATAAATTCTTTTTTAGATGGGAAAATAAATAGAAAAAGGAGCGGTTATTGAAATTATTTTTAATTACGACATAAAATGAACTATGCACTGATACTTCGATTCATTGTTTGTAAATAATTTTAAATTAGTATTAATTATGCACAAGAAATATGAAAATCTTTTATAATGCATTTTATTCAAAATGAATTACATTATAAGGATAAGTTATCGCTATTTAATTAACGATTGTTTGAATTATTTCCTTAGCTATTGCATGAAATGAGCTTTAATCACTGGTGTAGCTAGTCCAAAATGGGTCAAGCAGTGACGAGGACGTCACCTGAGCTGGCACCCTTCTTTCCTGACTACCATACCACACCAACGGGAAGATATTTGAGATCTCGACAAATTTAACGTTCATTGCTCCCCTACAAGGTGGGTCTTTAGTGGTACTGGGCTCGAACTCATGATATGCCAGCCACGATCCGGTACCTTGACCACTTGGCTACCGCAGCCCCCGAATGAGTCATGTATCAAAATTCCTTGGGGACTATTTTTTGGGAAATAAATAAAAATGATTGTATTAATAAAATTAATTAAAAGTGTCAAAGAATTACACATATTAAAACTCCTGTAACTTGAGGGGTTCGTGTCATTGATACGGCCGGTAGCTAAGCCCTTGACTTTTAATAAAACGCATGGTAGTTTCCATCATTTCTTGTGTGTAATTTAAATGTCTGTACTGTTATTAACTTATAAATTTTATGTAACGGGAATTGGAAAATACTCTTAACGGATATTATTAAAATTGAAGAATAAGAGAATAAATTATCAAAAATTAGTTTTACGTAATGATGGGCACGTTTTTCAATTCTGTGTAAGTGAATGAATATTAACGTCGCACTATTCAACTACTCGAGGCCTTTTGGGGACGGACCTCATAATTTTGAACTATGATCTATTGATGATGATGCACCTGAGCTGACACCCGCTCTCCTAAGTTCCACACCCACGGAAGGACTTTTGAGCTCTCGACAGAGTTTTCGTGCCTCACGCCCCTACACAGCGGGTCTTCAGCAGTACTAGCCTCGAACTCATCGCTTGCCGACCACGAGTCCGTTACCTTGACCACTAGGCTACCGCAATCACTGTAAGCCATGATATTGATTACAGTTATGCATGTAATTCAACCTCACAGTGTAATGGCAACTACTTAACTTAATCGTGCCAACTTGTGTGCCATTCTCTTTTCTTGATTGAATTTAAAAATTACGAGTTCCGTCGCCATTACTCTCGTGTAGTTTCAAAGAGCGATGTTAATGAAATACAATTTCAAGTAATAAAACTATCTATTCTCATTTTGTTAATCTAATTCTGTTCTATTAATCTAATAATCATGCATTAATGCTGTTACATTCACAATTGAAATTTTTAATAAGGAATTCTTCATTGCAAATTTTTTTTAATCTCTTTCGTTTACTATTTTTTGTTTAGCAAAATTCACTTACCTTAACGCAATAGTAAAATAACTTCCAAAATCTACTTTTTCAAAATATATATTGTTACTCAGATTGGAGTTCAAGTATTTTATGCAAATCAGTCGCAAAAAGCACGACAGTTCTTCAGGAGCGATGGCAATTTACTGTCAAAAACAATCCTTGAAATGCATCAGCTATATTCACTGAATGAATCTCAAAAGACATCCATGCCTTCTACGACGTTCAGACGAAATTATTAGTGTTTAAAATACAAGCATGTAAAATATTATTCACAAGCACTCACTTGTCCTACACAGCAGCTGAAGTAATCACTAATCGCTAGTCGACTCTTCGCTAGTCAAAACAAGACTGACTCAGTTTCAGCGGGCTACTCCCTATGTATAGACCTCAAGAATTTTTCTCGAAAAATCCGCTTGCGTCATAATTGTGACATTAGTAGATTCGCGTAGTTTTCAGAAGAATCCATAGGATCACGAACTCGCCAAAAATAGTCGCCAAGTCACTTACATGGTCACCAAAAATGATGCCAACTTCGCTCTATCGCCAAGATTTCACTATTGAATCGCCATTATAATGTAAGGAACGGGATTGCTTGCGAATGTATTACAATTTTAATATAAAATAAATATAGTATTGTGTGTGTGTGTGTGCGCGTGTGTGTGAGTAAACGTGTTACACATCCAGATATAAATTATTTACACTATTTAAAACATTCATTCTACAGAAAATTTGTATTAACATTTATAACTAGAGAAGATAAAAAATTCGTAATTATTTTAAAGCTTTATTAAATAACGAACAAACTCTGGTAATCTAATGTCATTAATGGGACAGAAATAACCTCACCCTTAATGGGACTCCCCTCGATTGTGTGAAGGAACTAAAATATCTTTGCATTGATAAAAAAATGTCCTTGATAGTAAATTCTGTTGGAAGCAATATATTTTGCATCTTTCAAATAAATGTGAAAAAATTCTGATAGCGCTTAATAGAGTTGCCAGAAATAACTTTGGGATCAAGTCCAATGTCTCATCCATCATTTATAAACAAGGCATTGTTTTATTTATCTGTTATGGTTCACGAATCTGGGGATCTGCCTTGAAGAAGAAAATAAATTGTCGGCTTTTGCGAAAAATTCAACGAAGAATACTTCTCCGAGTTATTTCTGGGTATCGAACGATATCCTATGATGCTGTGTTTGCTATCTCGGGCTTTCCACCTATTGACATCTTTATAATCAGAAATAATGAATTCAAGAATGCAACGAAGAACTGTACCAATAAGAGGTACCAACAATTGTACCTTGCGATTTTCTGATCTCCCGCATCCTTCTGAACGATTTCCCCTTAATTTTGTTAATTACCGTAAAAATATTGAAGACAACTTTCCTGTTGTCTGCTTTACAGATGGTAGCAAAATCAAAATAAGGTTGGCCTTGCATGTGTTATTTTCCAAGATTTTATTGAAATTGAAACTCGCCAATTTAGAATAAGAGATGAATGTAGTGTGTTTCAGGCTGAATTACTTTGCATAGCTCAAGCAGTCTCATGGATCTGTAAAAACGAAAACCTTTCATTGGATTTTTTTTAATTTGCAGCGATTCTCTTTCATCTTTATATACTTTAAATAACATTGATTCTCAATATCAACTGATTGTTAAAACGCAAATTGATCTCAATTTTCTTCGAAGCCCCAGAGGTGTAAAAGTTTCCTTTTCTTTTGTTAGAGGTCATACGGGAATCTCTATGGCAATGAACGTGCTGACTGGCTTGCAAAAGAAGCTACAAAATTAAGCAATTTGATTCCTATGAGCATTCCGAAATCATATTATAAAAATATTTTTAAGTAAAAAGTTATTTCTGAGTGGAATAAATTATATCAAATATCAAATAATGCGCTCTTCACCAAGGAATTTATTTCTTCTATTCAGAGGCGTTTAAAGGCTCAACACTTTCATCCTAATTTTAAGCTTAACCAGTTTCTAACTGGGCATGGAAATTTTAAAGCCTATTTGAAACGCTTCAATTTGTTGCCTACTGACCAGTGTTCTTGCTCTAGTCACGCAGTCCAGGATGTCAAGCATTTAACATTTGATTGCACTAAATTCTCTTCCGAAAGACGTACTCTCAGGAATTGCCTACAAAAGAACAATATAGCGTGGCCTCCTCCTTTCTCTGCCTTTTCTCAGAGCAAATCCTCTTTTACATCGTTCTGTGCATATATTAATAGCATTTTTTCTCATATTGTTTAGATTGCAAATTTAAAATTTTTTTAAAAATTTTATTATTATTTTTATGTGTGTTTGCTAACATTTACTGTACGTGTATGTATATGTGTATATTTACAAGTGCGTATATATATATATATGTGTATATTTTTAAGTATTTGTGTGTATGTATGCTTTTTATGCATTTGCACTTTGAAAATCTTATTCTGATTACATTGTGCTTCCAAACCTTCACCATTGCATAATTTTAATTACTGAACGTCTTCGTTTTTGCATGCGAGCAATCTTGTATTTTGTTCTGTGTTTATTGTATTTGCATCTATTCTTGTTTATTTTACCTTTTGATTCCCATTTGTGCTTGCATCCCTATACTTAAAACTTCCTACCACTATTGATTGAGTATTGACTTACGTTTGTAAGCCTTGTGTTATACTTGTTGGCACACAAGGAGTCTACCTAGAGTCTTAAAAAATGGGACAGAAATGAAGGCATATGTCATAAAAAATATAATCTTCATTGTTTTGATTTCCCAATAAGTAAAATTCAGTGAGGCTATCACATGATTGATATAAATATGAAAATGTCTTGTGAACATTAATGCTCTTTACTAATTTAAATGAAGTTAGTATATACTACTAATAAAAAGATATTTACAAAAAATTCAAAAGTTAAGAAGAATCTTAATATGATTCCTATACACTCAAAAGAACATTAAGTTTCATCAAAATAACTTTATTGATGGCAGGGCATTTGAATAACAAATTCATGTAAATGCAAGTTGATGATGTGAAAAAGTCAAACCCAAATCAGTGAACTGACTAATGTACGCATTGGATCATCGCTATCAGCATTCAAGTTCAAAAATTCTGGAAGATTCTTTTTTGTCCTAACATTTTAGGCTTTGCTTATGAAAGAAAAAAATTGACATTTAATGCCAAGATTTCTAGGAAGTAACTTCTAAAGAATACATAAAAGCTAATGTTATATTAGGCAATTGGTTTTAAGAATGATATGGACTCTAAAAGTATGCTAATGAATTAGAGTGATTTTTTAATCTGAAGGAATTCTTATGTGGATGAATGCTTCGGATATATTTTTACTCGCATGAATTAAATTCGAATTTAATATCATAAGATGGGTTTTTTTCTCTCTTTTTCGCGAAATAAAGTTAGCAAAGATATAAACTTCTGAAAACTTCCCAAAGTACAAATTGATAAATTTTTATGGTTAGTTGTGCAAAACAAACTTAACTGAAATGAGACATGAAATTGAATTTTATGCATTTTATGCAATAATTTAAAGAAATATTATGCATTAAATAAATTATTAAGTATATTTCGTTAACTACTTTTCATGCACCGTACCAATCACATTTAAAACTATGAATTTAAAAAAATTATTATGAAAACAACAATTTTTAAAAAAACATGCGAGTACCTCATCCATTTCAATGCACATAAGTTTTATGAAAGTTGTGTGACTTACGGAAAAAAAATTGAATAGCGAGGTGAAATTTGAATGCATTAGCACGCTAAAAAATTCATTTTTAGAAAAACGAATATAATTAAAACAAAAAATCTATTTAAATGTAAAAGGTCATTTTTACGGAATAAAAATAACACTAAATGTCAGAATCATTTTCCGAGCTGAATAATGTTTCCGTTAATGATAGAAAGGAGCTAATTATTTTTCAATATTTACTTTTCTTTTGTTTAATATATTAGTTTTGGTATTTTATTATCACCCATCCCTATACCATTTCTCTCATTTCTCTTTTAAATAGGAATATAAATATGTAGTAAAAAGTACAAGTATATATATAACGTCTGAAATATGCATGCTGAATTCACTGTAGCAGGGGCAGATCTAGGGCCGGACAAACCGTACCCATGTCCAGGCGGCATTTGGAACAAATTTTAAAAATACTTTATTTTTGTTATGGAAAATTTGGAAGAAGTACACTATCTGGGGAAAAATTTTCAGAACGAGATAATTTCTCTTTTATATGAGAATATTTAATTATACATTGTTCATAAAATTAAACAAGCTAAATATTATTCGAAAATTTTAGATTGCTCCCCTTATGCCAGCAAGGTCGAACAAATGACATTTATGGTAAGGTATACATGTATTGAGAAATCTAATTCTAACGAAGTTATCGTTAAAACTAATGCGAGTTTTTTTTGGTTTCCTTCCAGTTGAATGATTAACTGGAAGAGAACTTTCAAATTTAATAGTTGTGAAACTTAAAACAAATTAGGGCTAAATTTGCTAGATATGTGGGAGCAGGCCTACAATACAGAGGGAATATGAAAGGCGAAAAATCAGGGGCTCAATTTAAAATAAGATCGTTAAATCCGAGAATAACCTATGTGCCATGTAGTAGCCACTCTTTAAATTTGGTCATTAATGACATGGCAAAAGCATCCTTAGAAGCCTGTACTTTTTTAGTATAGTTCAAAATATTTATTTTTTTTCATCAACTTTTCATTGGGTTACATTATTAAAATGTATAAAGAGCATAAAACTTTAAAGCCACTCAGTGTAAATAGCTGGGAAAGCTGAATGTAGACCATTAAACCCTTAAGTTTTCAACTGGGAGGTTTTTATGATGCTTAATTTTTATAATAATGCTGAAATTGACAACTTTATAAGAGATGAGGCATCTGTGTGCATTATTAAATTCTATGTGCCATCATTATTTGGTAGTAGATGGTAGATCGAAATATTTTGTTTGCAAGCTATTGCAAACAAAATATTTCGATCTGCCATCTACTATGGAACTTTCAAGAGATTGTAAAGATTTTTTTAAGGATGTGACTTTTGATAAAATGCACTGTGATGCAAAAGAACTGGTTGTCGAGATTTATATCTCTGCTAAATTTGAGGTGATTCACGTCACAGAGTTCGACGGAAAAAATTTAAATTTTAATTATGAAGCATAAGATGATCCGATTAAATTAAAATTCAAAATAGAGTTTTATTTTTTTACATTGGACGAAGTAGTTAATACTTTGGAATGCGGATTTAATTTAATGAGTACTGACAGTAATTGTTTTCAATTTTTATACAATATATATGATTTAAGAGATACATTTAAAGCTTTAATTAATTAAAAACTGTAAAAATTTAGAAATGATGTTGAGCGACGGAGAATCATTGGATGTAAACGCGCTTGATTGAGCAGATGAGATAATGTCAGTTTCAGCTTTAGCAGGCAAAAAAAAGCCCAGTTGAAGTTTTAAAATTTATTTCTGTTTTAGAATTTGCTTCAAATCTTGGTATTGCATTTATTTTACTTCCTTCTAATAAGTTTGGCAAGTGTAGGTATTAGTTTCTCAAATTAAAATTAATAAAAAATTTCTTACAGTTCACAAATTCTAAAGATAGACTAAATGGCTTAGCTGCATTGGCTATCGAGCATGAAATAGCTGAACAAATTGATCAGAAAAAGTTTTCAGAATTAAAAGTCTAAAAAAAAAAACAGTGGTAATTCTTATGTTTTAGTTTTTAATATATATATATATATATATACTGTTAGCTCCCTTTTTCTTCGTAAGGAATATTTAAGTTTTATAGGTGTGCATTTATGAACAATTTGTGTCTTTTTTAATAATAGTTCTTTTTTTTTACTTTGGGGAGAGGGCGGAACTTTTCCTTTCTGTCCTGGCGACAAAATTGCTAGAGCCGGCCCTGACTGTAGTTACCAACAAAGTATTACAATATTTTTTCCAATGAAATATTATTTTATAATCATAAGAGAGATTTAGGTTTATTTGAAAAATATCAACAAATAATCAAAATTGATTCACAGTAAAAATTTCACTGTGCATTTATATCTTCCTTCATCAATATTGGAGGGGCTATGAGAGTCTGGGATTATTTCATGTAAAGTAAATGTATATTCAGCCTGAATGGATGTAAAAAAACTCGAATAATGCATTAAAATGTAGACCTGGACCCAAACTGAAGTCATGAAAGATCCAATACGCAACGTAAATGAGCAGTTGTACATTGGATTTATTTTTGCCTTAAGGCTCTTTTGCGATTGAGTGCAGCAGTTAAGAGCATTAAGATATCACCTCAAGTCATTTTTATTGGTTTTCAAAAATATATGGATCAAAATCCAACATCAATGGTTCATGTAGTCCCACTAAAGCTTACCCATGACCATATATTTCCCAAATTTTTAATGACAAGCATTCCCTTTGTAAGACAACCTTAAATACATAAGTTGTTCTTGTTTAAATCGTTCGATATCTTTGATGAAAATAAGAACTAATGACATATTACTGCAATTGCCAAAAAACTATTTAAAAAATAGCCAACACACATCTTTTCTTTGAATAAAACTACTGCTGCTTAAACTATATAAATGAAACTCAGTCTTAACGGAAAGATTGTAAAAACATATTCTTTAATTACAAAAAATCAAATTCCTCCAAACCGAACGAATGATGTCAGAAAAATAATTAAATTCTCAAAATTCGGAATACGTTGTAAATTATATTATATAAGTAATGATTTTAACCTCATTTTTGAAAATATACATTTTAGAATATAGAATATTGAAATATTTAATGTATTATACTAATGATTCTTAGATTACTGCATAATAGAGTAATATAAGTATAATTTCCCACAATATTCATATATTTAAATATAATTACTTTACAACAGCTCCCTTTGCATTTCTATTAAACTTTTGTTTGATAATTTTCGGTAAAGTGCATGGATTCCATAATAACTTTTTTCTTGAATCATAACACTTATTAAGCAATTTGTAATCAAGATCACATTGATTTCTATATATTGACTTAATTTCGATACCACCATATTCTTATCAAAACTATTGAGCTGTAAAACAGTTGTTCCAACAATTGTATCTACCAAATGTTTTTTATACCGCTACCACCCTCGGAAAGGTTTCAACCACCAATGATGGACATTATTTCCTATTTTGGAAATTTATATTATACAATAGTCAGTCATTAATGTTTGGAAGCAAAATAGACACTTTATTGTTCTTGTACGTTTTAATTACAATTAACCTTCTGTAGATAACAAATAACTGTCTTAGAAGATATCAATCACACACAAGCTACAGTCTATTAGATATATAATATAAGTGTTCTGTCTGTTAAAAACAGTAGTTCGGACTAGAAAATTTTTTGTGCGCTAATTTTCCTGAGAATAATTTTTGAATTAACTCAAGCGGCTTTTTTATTTTAAAGTTTTCAGACTAAAATCGGACCGAGTGGTCAAGGTCACGAACTCGCGGTCAACGTTGCTGAGTCCCGGATTCGAACCCTAGTGCTACTGAAGAATCGCAGAGTGCAGAATCTGATGCGCGACGAGGCTCAGATTTACTCCCTTTAGCATTCTGTAAAAGTTAGGAGAACGAGTTCCGCCTCAGATGTCGTCCTCGTCGCTTGATTATGATCCAAAATTAAGATATCCTTCTCCAATACCCTTTGTGCTTATTTAGAGTACGAAATTAATAGATACTCATATTCATTTAGAATGAAAATGGTAGAAAGGCTTT
The DNA here is from genome assembly GCA_019973975.1 of Trichonephila clavata. Lineage (NCBI taxonomy): Eukaryota > Metazoa > Arthropoda > Arachnida > Araneae > Nephilidae > Trichonephila > Trichonephila clavata. Next base: position 178,042 of record BMAO01025462.1, read on the forward strand.
TAACCAAAATTTATGAAACCATATACTGCTTCTATCTTTACCAAAATCTGTCTAGACCACCCATAAGGAATTTCTTGCCGTTCTATTATTTACAAGTTTATTACATGAACTCCGTTAATATTATCAACCTCGACTGGTCTCATCATATTTGCTTTGTTTGTGATAAGGCGTTGTTTGTCAGGGCGTCGTCGCTAATAAATTGAGGTGTCATCCGAAAAAGAAGGAAAGTCTATCGTGTCTACTTAATAGCCCAGGGTGACAGATTCTGGTCATTGTTTGGATATTATCCAACAACTTCCGACGTCGATACTGGTATTAATGGTCCCTATTTATTTACACCGTAATTTTATTAGATAAATCTATTTTATTATACGTTTCATGAAATCCTTAATACACCGATAATTTAATCAAATGGAACTGTTCTAATAAAGCTCAGAAAAATACAGTAGTAACTAAAAAAAACTAAAAACACCCTTTTATAGTTAATCGAACTAAGTTATAATTTAATCTTTTAGTCGTCAAATCTGGAATTAGTCACCAAATCTGGAAATGGGATCTGAAATGAGTCGCCAAATGCGGCATGAGATCTGAAAATGGGAAATCGATAATTTGATGATTCTGATCAGGGAAATGGAACAAAATTATTAAATTACTGTATTGTCATTGGTCCTGCACAAGTGAGCAAAATTTCGAATGAATCTGACCTTTTAAAGTGGGTAAAAATTGATTTCAAAGATACCGTTACATACAAATGAAGCTTATAAAAAGGTGTTTAAAAGCATTAGAACACATCAAAGAAGAATAAATATATTAAATAATATTGCTTTTTTAGCTCAAACATACATTCATATGAAATAAACCGAAGTTTAACTGTGACGAACCTCTTTATTTTGAAGAAAGAAAAACAGTCAAGGGGCAAGGGCAGCAACTAAGAAAGCCTGCGCCTCCTAACTTTGGCGCCCTGCCCACATGAGAGCTTTAAGGCATGACGACAGAGGTCTACCCCTCTACAAGGTGAGGTGTAATGGCACCAAAACTCTAACTCACGAATCCCCGGCTACGAGTTTGAGACTATAACCACTCGGCTAACGCTGCCACTACATGTTATGCAAAACTAATTATCTAATATAACAGACATATTCAATAAAATGAATTTTTAAAAATATTAATCAGAATGAAAAGTATTGACAATACTGAAAATAATTTAGAAACATTGAAAACAATTGAAATTAAGCATGTGTAAAAGGCTGATTTCGAATTTTTCCCGTAACATTCAAGCGCGTGCGTGTATGGGATCCTTATACTTTTAATAAATTTAGCTGATCGTTCCTTTGAATAGAGTCAATTTAAATGTTTTTAGCAACGCGTTAGAATAGCCTCTATATAGCTTACAAACCTCTTTTGAGCAATGAGTGAGTATTTATTAATGTCTCCCTCTTAAATGGTACGATTTACGCAAAATTTTAATATAAGGATTTTTAAAAATATTTTAGTTGCCTCCTATGAGTGTATACTGCGTAAAACAGATTTTGTGCTCAAAATTTCATAAAAGTCTAGCCATTTAATTTTTAAAGGGAAAAAATGTAGAAGTGATTTTAAAATGCTACTTCTCTTACAAAAATTTACGTATATGCATGGAATTTGATTTACAAGAACGTCAAACTATGTATAACAGAAGTTGGTATGTGGGTTTTGCGATAACATGATTGGTATTTATACAATACTTCTTTTTATGAATGCTTATTGAAAATTCTTTAAAAAATGTATAAATTCCGAGTTCAATTATTTTTTTAAAATAAGTATTGCTTTGATACAAAAATGCATACCAATTTTTGTTACATGTATTATTAGCAATAGCTAAAAAAAGTTCAAAGTATTAGGCATAATAAAAAAAAAGTCTTAACATTTTAAATGAAGACAAACTAGTTGTTGTTGTTGTCGTGTCCTTCCCATAGGGAAGAATGAAAATTGCCTTTGCCTGTGAGAGAGGTTGGACTTCTTAACGATAGATGGCGACACCACCTATCTTCACCTCCCCAACTTTGGCATGGAACTGAAGGACAAACTAGTTATTTTATCTTTCTCTGAAATAGTAAGTTTAAAGTTTTGATTTGCCATAGGGATGTGAATAAAACGAGCTTAAAATCTATCATAATTCTACGTTTTTTTAAGTTTAGAGCTTTATAATTTTGTGAGATTATAGGAAATATATAAAGAATAATTTAAGATAAAAAAAATTAGATTTGATTTTTTTGACCGATTTCTGTCAGTTGAATCGTATTGTGTCCCTTTAAGAAACATCAGGGCTATTGGCAACGGATTTCGTAATTTTACACCCCGGTCACATGAGGAGGACGACACCTGAGTTAACTCCCACTCGCCTAATTTCTACACCATGCCATGATTTTGAGACGCGATAAGTTTAACGTGTTTATTAGTCCCTCTACACGGGGGATTCTCAGTGTCATCAGGACTGACACGTTACCACCAATGCATGGTCATGCCATTAGGTTACCGTGGTCACAAACAGTTACGCTAATGATGACGAGAGAAGCATGTGGTGCTTCACTTACTAATCCTTCACACCACATAATTTTAAAACATAGAAAACCCTGTTTAATTCAATGAACAATAAACGCAATTATTTCCAAAAATAGTTCATATTCATCAAGTACATTCTATGATAACGCAGTGAAAATTGAAGTTCAGAGTAGTGAGTTCAACGTGGTTCAAATACAATATTATACATAATTATACACATTAAATTTTAACCACGCCATAAGACCATCATGTTTCATGTTGCAAAAAAATTGAAACTTAAATAATACAGCATTATCTTTCTTATTAGTTCAATATCGTTCCAAATTTAAACTACTATCTCATAAATGTATAAAAATGTATGGGAGAGAAAAAAGTGAAAGAAAGAGATATATATTTATAAAGAATTTACGTCCCTGTGACCCGGCTAGAGGTGTGGGAGGAACTAAATCATCATACGATATGATGAACTTCAATTATTTTATTTATCACTCTATTCAAATCAGACACTAACAACATTTTAACAAGATAACTTTAATCAGTAATGGAACGAGGAAGGGACCAAATTGTGTTGGAGAGAATATATCCAATCATGCAGCTCTACCTTTAATATAAATTTATACACATAGCTGACGTATTTAATGACTGCACTATTAGTTTAACTTTCTAAACATCAACTTGATTTAAGATCACAGTTCCTGAACTCTTGTAGTCCTCTATTCCCTTTTCGTTGACTTTAACACGTCCCCAATAGTTAATCTAATAATTTTCTTAATATTCCAAATTCTTCTTCTTTGTTTACGCATACGTTTCACTGCCAATTTACTTCACTTCTAATCTATTCACAATTCACTAACTCTCAACTTCGCGAATAAAGAATATATATTTTTTACTTAATTTGAATATCACGCTTTCTTCCCTTCGGAGAAGGTTTGTTGAAAATGCTGACCCAAAAGAATTCCCCAAAGGTTAATGGAAAAACGCGTATAGATTCGTCACATAGTTAAAAGTTAACGGAGAATTTCACTATCAGATTGAGAGTTTACAAAATCAATCAAGTAATACATTCAAAGTAATTCCTTGCTTAGAATATGCGTGATTTGATTATTTAATTTAGTAGTCGGTCATCTTAACATACCTTCAGGAGGAATATTATGAAATAAATAACTGAAGTGTTTATTAGGAATTATAGTTTCTCGTGTACAGTGTCATGGCCTATCTTTAGGTCGAGTTTAAGTGACAGTGTGAAGTACAGGACCCTCAGAGTTAGATAATCTGGGGGGAGGAGGTGCACGACATTACAATCCCAAAATCCTACTCGCCCCCGTCTAATTTGTCACTAATAAGCTCCTAAATTCTGCCGGAGATATAAGTCTTTACAGAATTGTGGTACCAGACAATATGTTGTCTTCGTCCCTCGATCATGTTTCAAAATTACGAGGTCAGTCACCAATAGCCTTTGGTTAGTCTTTCAGAGCAGCACACTTCTCGACAGATTTATAGAATGGCATTAAGGAGCACTCCTTCATTATGCAGGTTGTGATGGATCTATATGCGACCTTCTATTAATTATCCTTTTGAGTATTCTATTGGGTCGGCAAATAATAACTAATCTTCTCCTATAGAAGGAAACGTGATATGCAAATTAAGTTTATTGTATATATTCCTAGTTCGCGAGTTAAGATTAGTGAATTCGAAGTGAAGATATAGTGAATGAAAAGTTAGAAAGTTAGAAGTTTCGTTAACTAGATGTTTTAAGAAAGATTCAGGGCCGTGGGTAGCCTAGTGGTTAGAGCATCGGACTCAGACCGGAAGGGTTGGGTTCGAGGCCCAATGCCACCAAATGCCCTCCAAGTACGTGCTCGTTAAATCTGTGGGTCGGAATAGTGTCGCCATCTATCATGTTGTACCGAGCAAAAGTGTACTGTCACCTTCATGGGGGCTCAAAACTTAGGCTTTCGACAGGTGTAAATCTAACCCGTTGCCATGATGAATTTCGTGGACCTCGATCTGACTACGTCAGACAGGTAGCATAAGTAAAACCCACAACAAGAAGGATCAAGGTAAAGATTACCTTGTAAAGAATTATAATCAGGAAGAGAAAGTAATTACAATTGATTAGAAGACTGCCTAAAATCAGGTACTGTCAAATTTATATTACGTTGATGTATAAAGTGTAAAAACCGTTGGGCTTCAATACTTACCTTCTGTGTAAAGCAATATTAAGGAAGAACACATTAATATATGTATTCTCCCCAAACGCGAAACTCGTCTCTTCCCTCTGTTGCTTGACTGAATTATTCTATTTATAGCGTTGATTTGTGTTTGGGTCCTTTAAAGTGATAAAGAAAATAATTGGAAATTGTCGTGTCGAATGATCCTTTAATTTCTGCCACAACTTTAGCCAGGTCACAGGGTTGAAGGGAATTGGGATCGTTTCAAGGTGATATAATTGTTCAAACAGTTCTTCCTCAATGTATCCTTTAAAAGAAATAACTTTTCATGTGTAATGGATAAATCTCTTTGAAAAATAATTTTTTTTATAACAAACGAGTAATAATAACCATTTTTAGGTTGTTCAGATAGTTTACTAATTTATTCTCATTCACATCGGTTATGTCATATACTATATTCAAATAAATGCACAAATGATTTACAAGAACATATATTTGAGAAGAGCGCTAAGAATAAGATAGACACTTGGAATGTGTTTTCTGTTGAAAAGTTTTGCATTTACACGACGAAAAAAATAATTCACCAGCCTCTCTAAATTTGAGATGAGCTACTTATTCCGCCAAAGATTTAAGTTTCCGAGAAAATCTTAAGCCTTGCTAAAAATAGAATTTCGGCTGAAAGCTTGTATCTACTTTTTATACAATAGTTTGAAAGGAAACTTGAAAAGTATCCAGCTGCAAAGAATTTTTACTTACAAGCTCACTTTTCTGTTCACTCAGAAAATCGATTTCTTCTATTCACATTGAAATACATGCATATTCTACTCCCAGACATCTGATTTTTTATTGTTATTCAATTTATACTCCCAGAGCTTAAAATACGGATTTTTTAAAAATCAAAATGTCATACATCTTATTGAAATGCGACGAGTTAGAAATGTTCTAAAAGTTTTTATTGAAATTACATTTTTCTAATAAGAATCTATTTTACTAAGGGGGTCAAACTATTAAATGTGTTACAATTTCCTTCCACAATTTTCTGAGAGAGTATTTCCCATATAATTCAAGTTTGGCTTTTAAAATAGAATCTTGAGAATATTTTGTATTGGAAGGAAGCAGAAATACTGAACTAGTAATAAAAAAAGTATTTTTAAGCCAATTCCTACTTAGGTCAAAAACGAAAAATTCTCTTTTAGTTAAATTAAAGTAACGAATTGATGTTTAAAAAATAACTGTATCAACGTATAGAGTCATCCACTAAAAGTTTAAAAAATATATATTTGAAGCCAGGAAAAAATTCGTTTCAAAAACTTATTTTCGCCATCTGTTGGTGCTATTTCTGACTTCGTCAGTAATAACGCAGAATAAATTTAAAATTAAAAAATAAAATTTAATTAATTAATTAATAATGAAAAAAACTGTATTAAAATCTAGTGTCATCCACTACAAGTTTAAAAAATGTATTTGAATTTTAGTGGATGAATGAAATTATTTAATTAATAATTGAAAATTTGAACAAGGTATATAACAAGATCAGTAAAAAAGGTTACAAGCCACACAATTTGAAAACTACATATTGTGGAGAAATTTTTGTTTCCCCAGAGTGGAGACAAATGGCGCTATTTGTCACACAGCTGGTTTGTGGGTTAGTAGTGAAACCTACCAGACGGTTCAGGACGATTGAAATGGCAGGAAATTTCGGAAATTGGTCTCGTTTGGAAGCGCGGGCCGTGATTCGATTTTTTTGGGTAAAGAATGAGTAGACAACATGTAGCGAAACGGTGTCACTCTTTTCAATCAGGTAGACAATATGTCAAAAACCGCTACATGACAGAAAGCAGCCGGCCAAGTTCTTCAACGGCAGAAATCAAAACAGGTCGAATTGGAGAATTGATACAAAATGATCAACGGTTAACTCTGAGTGAAATTTCGACAGAGCTGGTACTGAGCTATGGTAGTGTGCAGCGTACCGTTTCTGATGTGTTGCGATATTCCAAGACAGTGCTGTGAAAACATCCTCCGAGACCTGGCTCAATGGACAAGGACCTGATTTCTACCGAAACGGATTAAACAAGTTGGTTCTGCGTTCTGATAAATTCCTAAATATACTTGATAATATGTCAAAAAGTAATGGGCATGCATTGCCTCTTATTTCCAATTTGTATTTTCTTCTATTGTTAATAAATATTTCTTTATTCGACTTGTAGCTTTTTTTTATCACCCCTCGTGTATATAAATATATATATTGAAAGAGTGAACTAATAGAGTAGGAATTGAAATATAGGTTAATTCTTTAACTCATTGATTCATGAAATAACTATATTTAATTGATAAAACAAGAAATAATTAAAAGGGAGTAGTCAAATTATATGTCTCTGAGGTGATTGTAATATTGAAATTTTTTATGGCGTTTTCTTTTTGTCTGTAAAAATAAATTAAATATAACCGCGATTCGGATTTAAGAATGATTGCGGCATCATCGAGCGGATACATTTGTGGATACATTTATAAGCAAAATGCACTTTTAGATTATTATTCTAAATATACACATTATAACAGAAAAAAGTGAAGTATGAGTACTATGAAAGAAAAACCCGAGTTTGACGAAATTCGACAAAGATATGATTTAAGTGTATGAAAAATTAAGGCTATTGCCATCAAAACTGAACTGTTTTATTCAGGGGAAAATATCAATAAGGCATGACTCAGATTTTGTCCTGATTCAAGTAGTTATTCTGCTGGTCATTGACTCATAGTAAATGTGGAGGTCTCCCAGCGATTGTTTTCTACATACGTACCAATTGATAAGCAACCATATTAGTAAGATCCAGTGACAGACAGAGATGCTTATTCAAAAAAACCATAACGTGATTTGATAGGGAGATTTTTTTTCCAGTTACATTGACCTAGGAAGAGTTGGAAAGGCATGAAGAAAAATATTAAAACACTGTGGCTGGCCGGAAATTGTTTTGTTCAAATATAACCCAAGTGTCCATGAAAGGAATGACAACACTATGGGCAACACAATGTCGTTGACTTGATGCCATGCTGTAAAGGTTCCACGAATGTCAAAAGAGAGGTTTGGCTATCAAAGGAAACGGTTATCCATACCATAACTACTGCCAGTCGGCCTGTGTGGAAGATAACTGTCAGATTAGTTTTCCAACGCTGTGTGTGTGTGTCCTGGATGTCTTCAGACATGTCTTAGATCATGGGTGTCTAAACTATTACTACTTGTGGGCCACATTGTAAAAATATGTTTTTTTCTGTGCCGCACATGCAATATTTTTTTAACAAATTGAAATAAAAATTAACTTTATGTAGTTTTATTAAAATTAATTAACTTATTTTTGTTATATTTTTTAAAATTTGAATTAGATATGAATCGGTACACATTTATTTTAAATTTCTAAAATTTTCTTTTCATTTAGTTTAGATTTCATAAAAATAAAAAAAATCAAGTTCATGACATGAATGAATTTGCGTTTGTGTTGAACAAGCAAATCCGTATCGGGTTCAACAAAAGGAGTTGTAATTCTTAATGCATTTTCAAGATGTTTGTCAGTGATTTTTGCTTTTTTTATACTTCATTCTTCGAAAATAACTTTTCACAAATATAAGTACTCCCAAAAGCTGAAGACCTTAGTAAAGCATAGTGTGAAAAGGAGGATATTTATTGTTGTGTAGGTAATCTTTATAAAACTGCAGTATAGAAACATTCCCAAATTTTTCTTTCAGTTGAAAGTCACTTTGCAGTTCAATGCATTCCATTTGAAGATTTGGAGGTAATTTATTTATTTCTAGGGAAAACGGGGTAAGAAATATATTGAAATACTCTTCATTTTTTCGAAAATCTTGAAATCTTCTTTAAAACTTTTCAATTAAATAGAAAATTAATGCACAATATATTGCATATTTTGTGCATACATTTATTTTTTAAATAAAAATGTGTAATTTGAAATATTTTCATAATTTGCGCTTGGGCCACATTTTAAAAGCTTTTGGGCCGCACTTTAGACAAGCATGTCGTAGATAGTCACCGGAGTTTAGATTTTTGCTGGACTCATAGCTTAAAACGTTTTTATTGCAGTTCAAAGGGTTCTATGTCGAATATCCCTGTAATATTGCTTAAATTCCTGGCAGTGTGCAAAGGTGAGAAGTGGATTGGTGATATGACATACTTGACTATTACCTTCGTTCACTGAGTCGCTCATCGATAATTTTTGCAATCACTGGTGTCCCAGTCACACGTTGGATAGTTGACGAGGATGTATCGGAGGCTCTCGTCGACTTCTATCTTTTTGAAGCTCCGTAGATCACGATTGACCGATCCCTGTAAACGTCGTTCAATGACAACAGCACTCAGACTCAGGTGGTGAGCGATCCTGCAATTTGATTACTCCTCTTAGTTCAATTGTATGTCCTGTCTTAAATAGTGAAACCTGCCCATAGTATTAGCAAATCAATCTTTGAAGCATTATAGTGCTTTTACAAGAGTCTAGAAACTACATTCATATGTAAGTTAAATCTAAGAATTGCGTTAACCTGTTTTATACCTCCCCATGATGACCCTTCGCTTGAGTTCCAGTTAATCAATCTCTAACTTCCAAAATGTCTAATAAAAGGATATGTACATTATGACTCAAAGTATGTTCATATGCACTATTTTGTATCATTGGGATAAATCCTTCTTGGTAGATTGCTTTTTGTGTCATGCTCCCTATTTGGGTATTTAATCGATACATGGAGACGCTTCTTTCTTTTTTTATTAATTAGTTATTTGAAATAAGTCAATAAAAAGCTAACTTTACCAAATTCGACAATTATTGCTGAATTATGCTGACGGATTAATTAATACAGTTAACTTCCAAAGCAGAATTTTCTCGTAATGAATTTCTGATTCCCAACCCTGAAAATTAGTAAGAATTTGATTGATTTGTAGGGTTAAAGAGTTTTGCAAAATGAGTCCCCGATTTGTTTTATTGATAATCAAAACATATGATATATAAAGTTTCTAACTTAACATTAAAAATATTTATATCACACAATGGATACATATTATGTCTTCTCTTATAAAAATAAAAAACAAACAAGAAATTAAAATTTTTAACCTTTAAGAAAATAAATATTTAATAAACTTGAGTAAAAAAGGAAATCTTTGAATAATCCCTTAGGTATATATTTGACCTCTCAAATTCTAAAACAACTAAATTCAAAATTTTGTACAATCTATCGGAATATTGTAGAACAATTCGGGACACACCTTACAATTGAAAAGCTTCACTATAAAAAAAAGCTATATAATTTCTTACCGAATTGTATTCACAAATTGTGTGACATTAAAAAAGAAAAGGGAAATATAAATCGTATTTTGAATCGATCGTGCGAAGTAATTAAGTTCAAGCACTCTTATTGGTATTTAAAAAAATATCCTTGAAACAGGCTATCGAATTCGAATGTACTTCGGAATATCGGTTATTTAGACAATTGTCTAATTAAACCTGCGGAAAAATTAAACCCAATCTGGAGAAGTTTATTTTTCCAAATCAATTAACTATAACAACATAATTTAGGTTCCTTTAAACTATTAAAACTGATGCTTTTTTTGTTCAGCAGCAATTTTATAACTACAAAAATGTTGAAATGTACCTGATGACGTGGATTTCTTATCTGTAGTAAATTTCTTACTCATTTTGATTTAAATTTATTTTACCTTTGAGAAAATTATATTATGCCATTAATTCGAAAAAGGTGTTATCCCTTTTTATTATAAAAGTTATGTTACTTTATAAAAATATCATTTTTTCCCCCCAACGATATCTCATCTTAGTAAGAAAATTCTAAAACTTAAAAATACGTAGCCAGTCTTTCAAAAGGAAATATCTAAATGCATTCTGTTTCAATATCACAAATTTCTCAATACATCAAAAAGCGTTTCATACAAATAATTGGCCAAATCAATTTGGGCACCATGCCAGACACTTTTCTTTAAGAAAACAAAAAGAAAGACCATCCAAACATTAAAAGAAGACCAAAAGGAAGAAAAACTCTTTCTTATATTTTTGGAAATGTGAAAGGCGCCACCTGTTTCGTACATACGTGATAGTATTTTTCACACAGGCGTCTCCGCCCAAACGGCAATAACTTCTAAATGAAAGCTATTGATCTCAGACAGACAATGACTTTAGTTTGATTATGACAGATATGAAACGAATTAGTAGTATTTCCATAAAAGCATTGGCCAGAACGTGACAATTACGTGAGCAGACAAAGCCTAGACGTGATTTGAAACTCTAGTTTAATTATAGACCTCGCAAAACCGACATACATGACTTTTACAGCGGTCTGTTTCCAAAATTAATGCCTGGCTTAGGGCGGGGAAAATCTGAGTAAGCAGATTACTGATTTCTGCCATAGGGTTCGGGAGAAATTTGACAGACATTATATAAATTGAATGCGGAACCCTTTCGAATTTGATAATATGTATTTATAAATTTATTTCACATTCATGATGTCAGTTTTGAGTTAAATCAATCACTGGACTTCGGATTGGGTCGTTGAAATTTGGCCATTAATTATGGTTTTATGGAAATAGCTGTAAACGAAAAAAAAAAAGATTATGTGTATTATATAATTATACTCCATATATTAATGGATATGAAAAGTGACATCAAAGGATTTAAAATATGTTTTATTACGGTATTTAAAGATAGATATAACAATTTTCCTCTAGAATAAATACAAATTACTTTTTTTTAAAAAAAAGGTGACTGCTTCAAATTTTATCGTCTATGATCTATGCTATGATTTATATATTCTATGATAAACCTTTAATGTACGTTGCTGTGAATGAATGTTATTTTTTATAAAATCTTGATTGATTATTATGATACATTCTTTGAATGAATCTGTAATTTAAAAAAAATGCGATCTCCTCTATCAGAAGAATACCAAATTACATAGAATCGTTTTTTTAATGTTTAATAATGGAAACGGATAATTTAAAAAAAATCTTAAGATTATTCTTGTATGGATCAAAAATACTAAAACACACCCATTCGCCATGTGTACCATACTTGGAGCCATATGAATTTCTCTATTGAATTATCAGAATATATCGAACAGCTTCATGATCCTTATTTTAGATTCGAAATGTCGATTGGATAATTAGTCAATCAATCAGTAATCTTTCCATTGTAGGTTTGTGAAAATATCTCATGCAGATGATCATGTCTTATAGCAATCCAAAAATAAAGTTAAGCACATGTAATAAGGAAACCATAATATTTTCAAGAAGAAAAATAGCCTCATATAATACGTTTTTTAAAGGAATACGACGAGAGTTGGTTATTTTAGTTTATATATGAGCACCAATAATTTGATTACTGTAGATGTAACATACTGTTCTTCAGTATACTGTCAATCAAAACTTTCAATGTTTAACTGTCGATGCGGATTCAATGTGAACTCGTTATTTTTGACATGATAATTATTTTTCTTGTCTATTTATTTTTCCGTTTGTAATTGTAGTTCTGCATATAATAAACGACAATTTGCTTTTGAAATCTTATAAATGCAATTTACTCGTTTCTTTTTAAAGCAGAGCAATAAGTTAAAATAACACACTGACATTCAATAACAGACAATGCGCATAGATTATGTAATAGTAATGGAATATGAGGATCAATTATTGCTTAAATAAATTAAAAATAGCTTAAGTTTCATTTTCAGAGGACTTGATATGCTTCAGAAATGTGATTTAACTTACATTTCCTAATGATGTATCCAAACTTTCATTAAGTAACCGGAATATGGAAATGAACTTTCTTCATTTATATGTGTGAAGTCATTAGTACACATAAATGTTTTGTTTAATACTTAAATAGTCTAATCACTTAGATAACTATAATGGCTCTTTTAAAGTAATATGAATGCCTTAAAAATGATATGCCATGTTATACACTGATTGCGCATAGTTAAAAGTTTTGACCGCTAAATTGTTGCTTGACAACTGTGAGTAGTCTAAGAAATTGCAGAAAAAGTATTAACATCACTTAAGAATAGCTCACCATGATATTTACAGAAATCCTCTAAGGGAACATAATTCACAAAAATAAACATTTATCGTATAGCAATATTATAATTTAAATAACACGTGAAGATATAAATAATAAAAATGAGACAGGAAAGGAAAATATAATTTTTACTTTCACACACTGCATTAAGGTACTCGACTACCCTAAAACTGTGAATTTTGACAAAAATTGACAAGTTTTTTATGATTTTATTTTATGGACTATCTTCTTAGCTTTATAAAAACACCAAGTTTATCATTGTCCGTTTACTAGAACAGAAACTACAAGTGTTTTAGTAAAAGCAGATGCCATTACTTTAAGCAAGATCTCATACTTTAAAACGCGTTTTACTCGAAATGGGATTTTTTGAAAATAATCAAACTGAGTCAGCGATTGCTAAAAAAGTTTTAAACATAATTAACTGAAATTTTTTCTGCAAGTTCTTTATAATAGTAGAATTATTTTAACTTTCAGATTTATCAATCACTTTTTTATTACAAAATTTACAGTTCCTTATGTGAATATAATCACTGTCTTTTTAAGCATTTTCATATAGGAACCGAGATAAAGTGCTCTTGTTTTTGTAAAAAAGAAAATATCTTTCATCCTGAAGGTCATTTCAAAATTGACTAATATAGCAACACATTAGATTGAAAAAATTGGAAAATTTGTTCATAAGCCTTTGGTGCGGAATGGGCCGCGTTTATGCTATTTTTTTGTCAGTTTTTACCAATTTTTCCCCATTTTAGTAAAATAATTTCTTTTTCACTTCTTAATTTTAGCACATTTTTCTTAAAATGCACTAAACAAATCAAAAAATAACAAAAAAAATCTCCATATCTCCTTTTTTTAAAAAAAAGTTGTCGCAACCAGTCGGATACCTTAACAAATTAAACGTTTCATAACTGCAATTTAGTGGTTGGTTGGCAATGTTATGATAGAAGGCAGTAAAATACCCGATTTCTGCAATCGGATGCATAACGCTAAAGAGTAAAGAGATAAAAGTTTTTTGTCCTTGTTTTACTTGATCTCTATGGGACAGTTTATAAATGATAAAAAGACAGACATGTTGCAGTATATTGTTTGCCCACAATAAAAGCCTTCGGGATGTGATTTAATAAATGTAATTGAAAATGATTATGAGATTTATTAAACATCTACCTCTCATGAGTGCATCTAAAGACACTCACAAGGAAATAATACTCTACATTTGACAACTATGTGTGATATTCATAGAAAGGTCTGTAGGTCTAATAATTCAAAAGAAGAAAATTTGAAGCTATACCCCTTAAATCCAAACATCTCCCCTAGAGAGTCGATTTCATGAAAACCCATTCTTAGTGGATCCCTACTTAAGAGGAGAAACGTATTTTTAAAATTTCAAACCTTTAAATCTGTTTAAAAAACAGAATTGTTTATCTATAAAGCTCTTGTAACGACCTCCCCTAGGGAGTAGATGTTCAAAAAAAAACATTCACATAACAAATTTGTACTTGACAGAAGTAAAATGACAAATTTCAAGTTGTGGGTGTGTATAACACACTCGCAACCATGTTTGGTGATGGATTTTCGCAAAACCTGTTCTTAACAAATCTCTACTGAACAAAATCGTACCAGCCAAATTTCGATAGGTATTATATTTCCAGAGATATCGTGATGAGTAAGTGTGTGACTTTTTTCCTGAAAAAAAAGGGAAATTAAGCCCCCATAGAATACAAATAACAAAGCATAGTTTCAGACTAAATAAAATTTTGTTTGTAATGACTTCAGAGTATTTTCCATTTTACAAATTACTAAATTAAACATATTTTATAATTTTTTTAGGTATTGTGTTATTAATCATTGCTACAACATTTTTAAATAAGCTTTGTTTATGCATTTTTATTTAAACTTTAGGATAAAAATGTAACTGTGAAAGTAATAAAGTTTATAACTTTTTAAGAGTTCTCTTGGAAAATTTATAAAACTTGTTTTTTGCATCATAACTAGCACTATAATTATACAATAACTTTAATCAATAGCAGAAAAAGAGAAAAAAATATTAAGAACAAATTTTTCAAAATAAATGTAATTTATCTTTCCTCTTTTCCCCACCAATTCATATTAAATTCAAAATGGAACATCTTATATCAATAGTTCATTTTATCTCCATATCAGATAATATGAAGATTCCATTTTGCAGTATCAAATTCTGAAAAAAATGTGATCTTTCAATTACTTACTAATTATTTCCTTATCTATATCTGTCACCCTAACAAGCTGCAAAAGTAATATACACCCGTTTGAATATCAGATGAAAAAAATGAAGATTCTGCAATCAGTGGTACATTTCAGTACCTGAAAAAAACATCACGTTTCAACAATTACAAATGATTGTAGAACGTTCTTTTTGTCTTTTTTAAGACTCATTTTCTAAGATAACATTCCCTCCGGCTGTTACTTGAGTGACAACATTTTTTCCTCGCTCATTCACCATCAAAGTGACCTGAGTAATTAATCCGCGTTAAATCCAGCCCATTGACAGCTTTTATCAGACGGACGTCAATACCCGAATCCATTAATTAAATGCATACTTAATAAACACTTATCTTTAAGTTCATTGCAAGAGGTGATTGGTATTTTCATTTGGAAGATTTTTAATAACAAGAAGATTATTTGGGGGCCCATGTCATAAATTTCGCCTTCTGACAGTCAAGATCACGGAGGATTTTTGAAATTACTCGCGCTTCTTTTTGCGTTTGAGAAAATCGAATGTGAAGACCGTGTGGCAAGGGGGTGTCAAGTTGGAATGGCGTATGGTTGAGATGGAATTTTTGTTTTAAATTGGGTATGATTATGGTATAAGATAAACTTGTTTGGATGACACAAGCTTACAAGATAAAATATGCATGCCAAGAATATATAATAAAAATAATGATATTTTGACGGAAGTAATATCTGTTAATTTATGCTGAACTGATGTCATGTGACAGCAGCTCTGAAATGTGTTGGGAAGGAGAAAATTCATAAATTTAACTAAAATATTATAGCAATGATATCGGAGCTCACACACTCCAAACTTTCAAAACAGGTAATGTGAAAAAATAAAGGTTCAGATAAATTAAAACGCAAAACTATATTTATTTAATGCTGTGCTTCTCAAACCTTCAATATTTGTGATCCATTTTTAATCACAATTTTCATCACGCCCCTCTCCCCTTCCTCCGTACAATAACAATGTATCGAATTTAATAAAAATATACTTTGACGTAAAGCTGCAATGCGACTTTATACACTGTACAAACTATCGATAAGTACTAAATTTTATACATAATATATATGAGAAGTCCATGGAGTGCTGGTAATTATTAAACTCGTTCTTAACTTAGTATTGTTAAATTAACTATCAAATACATTGTGAAATAGTGAGACATTTATAAGTGTATTATATCTTTGTAAATGTGTATTTTATTTTTATTATGTCATGATGCAATTTTTGTTTTGCTTCTATTCAGTAAATTAATATATTTATTTTCGACTTTTCAGTATGCTCGCACCTCCCATCTAGTTTTATTAAGCCCCCTTGGGGGTGCGGCCACAGTTTGAGAAACGTTGACTTAATGTAATGATTGTCGGTTAAGTACTTGAATTCACGACTCTCCATTGCCATTATTATACCCAGGATAACGTTCAGTTTGAAATTTGGATTTAGTAATTTTTTTCATATTCCACATCTGCTTCGTACTTTCGAATTTATCTATCGTATGCCGAGATTGACACTTAAATTGACATTCCAGTTTCTACATCTAGCCACAAAAGTGAGATCCAAACAAGCCCATGTTCTTAAAAACAATGTCTATGCTACTGATTCTTATAATTTTATATAAAGTATTTAAGTACAACAATAAAAAAATCCAATAGTTAGGATTCCCAAATCAGGGCTATTTATGCGAGGAGGATTAAATGTGGTGTTCTCCCTGCTGCTTTTGTACAGGGCTTTAAAAGTGAAATTTATTGTGTTGTGAAATTTAAACAAGCTGTGGTGTCATCCACTTACCTAGCTAGAGTTTAATAACTACAAAATATGTTGCCAAAGGTTCTCATGTCACCAAAAAGTATTTATTAAAAGGTATAGAATGGTCTGTAAGTGGTTCAAAATAGCTAATACTTTCAATATGAATGCATGGGCGAAATTGAAGATTTGAGCCCCAAATGCAAAATAGTGTATGTAAACAAAAGCGTAAGCTTTTAAATTACATCATCATTAATAAGTACATATTTCCACGAAGATTATAACAATTTCTTAAAATTCCTTCCACTAAAAATAATGCATGCTAGGTAGAGTCGATTGCGTGATTTATCTATTGTTTAAACGATTCTAATTATTGCTCAAGCAATCTATACTTGCAATTGGCATACTACGCACAATCATTTTGTCGATCCTAAGAAGCTCGGAGTGTTGTTGAATGATGATATTGTGTCAACAATTATTCTTAACGTTTCTATATGGAACGTATTATCCATGGCGATAAAAGTAAACATTTATTTATGAAACTGCAATTTATGTTTTCTTATCCTGTCTTTGCTTCTTACCGAGCCACTCTCTGGTGCCGCACTTTCCGGTACAGAAATTGTATGTTATAGTTTTGAGGAGAGGAAGAATAAAGTCCAATTTATACACAGAGAAGATCCACTAAAATTTTGGGAATGGTCACCCAAAGAGAAACCCTTTCAGTAAATGACTCAAACCTCCAAATCAAGAAGTAAATAAAAATCGATCATATTTATAGACTGTATGAATCTTTCTCGAAAGATCCGCTTACGTCATAATCGTTATATTTTAGATTTCTACAGTTATTTCCAGAAGCATCCAAATGGTTGCTAAAAATGGTCACTAACCCACCAAAGTGGTGATCAAATAGGACTTTTCAACTTAGCTGTATCACCAATAATTCGCCAAGTTTCGATTGGAATACCATTATAATGTAAGGAGCAGCGTTGTTTGCAAATATTACAATATTTATCATAAAATAGATACAACCAAAAGTAATATTAATGTATAAAACATACAGATATAAATTATTTAGCATTCATAACACTATAATTATCTCGTGACTAGAGAAAAAAAGGTTGTTTGTTATTAAAATAAGATCATTTTTTAACAAAATAGAGTTCTTTTATAAAAAGTAAATATAGTTTATTAATAATTTGCAGATTAATAGTCACATAGACATAAAACATACAGATATAAATTATTTAGCATTCGTAACACTATAATTATCTCGTGACTAGAGAAAAAAAGGTTGTTTGTTATTAAAATAAGATCATTTTTTTACAAAATAGAGTTCTTTTATAAAAAGTAAAATTTTTATTAATAATTTACAGATTAATAGTCACATAGACATATAATAAAGTATTTAATGAAAATATATTATTAACAAATTAAGTTTTTTATGAATGATTAAAAATCCAACCAATTGCCCTCCAATGAAAATATTAAACTAAATGTTTTAGTATTTGGTAAACAAAATATGTACATCACAACAATAAAAGAGAAAACTATAAGTAGTAGAATACATATAAAATATCATCGTGATTTATTTATCTGTGAAATAATATGACAACGAAATTCAATGAATCTAATTTACAACGAAATATATGCATAAATTATTTGCATATAAGTTAAAATATAATTTAATTCTTAATGCTACATTAAGAAGCTGCACAAATTTATGTTGAATTATGTGATTTTTTTAAAATTTGTATTGGAAAAGTGATATCAAAATAAACAATGTTACAATGAGAAATGTATTTTTCTATGTTTTTGTGGAGAATCATTTAATTATTATTTGTTTGGAGATACAGATGCATATTTACACAGCCAATATACAAATATTCTTTGTTAAATATACAAATATTAATATTTGCATAAATAGCAAACAAAGGATCATTAGATTTATTTTAGGTGTGATACAAAAATAATAAATTTTATAGACGGAAACGAATTATATATTTATGCCCTAAAAATATTTGTTCAGAGAATTGTTAGTAATAATTAAAAGTTCGACTAATCCTTGTAAACACAACAAATAAGATCAACAGAGGCATTTCTGGTGTGAGACTATTTTAAAAACAGGAATTTTTCTTAGGATAAAAGGAATATAGTAAAAAATTCATAGCCAAAGAAAAAAGGCATTTTATTAAAAAAAATTGCTTACTGATTCTCATTATTTTAAACATAGTACTTTGAATGTTATTTTCGTTGTGAATACTTATAATTTGCCAAAGAAAGATTTCAAAGAGTAAATCAATACCTGAGAGTCATAAGGAAGAACTATGACACGCTTCCCGTGATTCCAAAAACAGCCAATTTATTTAAAATTTTGTCGATGGAAATTAATTTTAGTTAATGTAGTTTCCTCATCATTATATCTGATAAGACAGCCCCCTCGTGTTCTAGTGCCTTTCTGCCTTATTTTGAAGATTCCTCTATAATCATCACTTGTTTACTTTTGTTCCCCATGTTTTCTCGTTTTTTATCTCAAAGTCTGATTTCATTAAGTCTTTCCATATCAGCCTTGGTCTTCCACGCTCCCGGATTCCAGTGACTTTGAACTGCAGTATCCTTTTGGCAACATTATCATCTGGCATTCGAATTATGTGGGTCGTCCAATTCATTCTAATTCAGTTCTTCTCAAAGTTTCAATATTCGCGACCCAATATTCAATCATAATTTTCATCGTGCCCCTCTCATACTGTAATAATGTATTGAATTCAATAATAGTATACTTTGACGCTAAAACTACGATACGACCTTAACCTCTTAAGTCCCACCGGCGTATATAAACGTCTCGCACAGTCAAAGCGTTAATTTCTTCGGACATATATATACGTCTTTCCGAAGTACGCTCTTTTATCTGCACTGCTATACATAAAATTATTCCGAAGGCTTTGGAATGCAATAAAAGGACCTTGACAATGTTTGCGAAAAACTGAGATTTACTTATTTCAGGCTTTTTTATTCTTATTGCTGCCCCATACGCTGTCAATGTATCACATACGCTCGCCTACGTGGAAAACGGTTGGCATTGGGAAGCAAATCGCGTCACTATTAATCAGCAGTTTAGGGATTAATTATAAATCGTACAAATCATAAAGATAAATATTCATTTTTGGATACATTTTTATATATGACAATGCCATTGGTAATTATCAAACTTGTGTTCTCAATTTAGTATTGTTAAATTAATTATAAAATACACTGATACATTTATAAGTGTAAATGTGTATTTTATTATTTTTCTATGTCAAATGTGTTTTCTTTGCTTACCTTCAGTAGGTTACAAATCTTCTAAATAATCTTTTGTTTTTGATTTTTCAATATGCTCGCGCCCCCCTGGTAGAGTTGTCACGCCCCCGAAGGGGGCGCGCCTCACAGTTTGAAAAACGCTGTTCTAATTATTTTATGCATTTAATGCTGCCAGGCTGCTTATAAAGTCTATATAATTCAAAACTATATCTTCTTATCCTGCTGTTGTTTTCGCTTACACCACCAAGTATATTTCGAAGTATTTTTCTCTCAAAACA
The DNA here is from genome assembly GCA_019973975.1 of Trichonephila clavata. Classification (NCBI taxonomy): domain Eukaryota; kingdom Metazoa; phylum Arthropoda; class Arachnida; order Araneae; family Nephilidae; genus Trichonephila; species Trichonephila clavata. The sequence goes on from BMAO01025462.1 coordinate 198,395, forward strand.
TGCCATTCGATATTCTTCCAGATGTGCTATTGTATAAGTCACAGATGCATATACCAAAACTGGTCTAATAAGAATTGCGTAAAAATTTTGCGTTTATTGAAATAAATTTAGATCTTAATAACATCCTCAGTCCATAAAAAGCCTTATTTGTTGGGTATAATCGATTCTGGATTTCATGAGATATTCTGTTACCAAAGATAATAATTTATCATAAGTAGGTAAAACGTTTAACTGCTTCACATTTATATGAATCTGTTTCAAGATAAGATTGAAAAAATCATAAGTTTAGTTTTTTTTTCATTTATAACAAGACCATTCGACTTGTTGCAGTCTTAAGGTCGTCTTTCAGAGCAAGGAAGGAACGAACAATCAAAGCAATATCATCAGCATAGGCTAAAATTTGTACTAATTTAGAAAAAAAAAATGTCTACTCTTAATGATGTTTGAATCTTGAATTACTTTCTCATGTGCAATATTAAAGAGCAAGCAATAGAGAGAATCTCCGTGTCCAACACCTCTAAGCATGTCTCAAGATCTTCTGACAGTTATCCAAAACATTTTACCGTACACTATGTATCTTGAAATGCTGGTCAATTTAATGAGTTTTGATTTAATGCCAAAGTCATTAATTGCATAAAGTAAAGTGCTTCTGTTGACATTATCAAAAGCGGATTTGAAGTCAATAAAGAGATGAGGGGTTTTAATGTTAAATTCCATTCTTTTTTCTATAATCTGCCGTAAGAAAAAGAATTTGATCTTTGGTAGATTTTCCAGCAGAAAGCAACGTTGGTAAATACCTATTTGTGAATCAACGTAAGGCAACAGTCTTATAAATTAAACTCTTCAAAATATTTTATAGGCAATGTAGTTTAATATGGTTATTAAATGGTTAGTGTTTACGAAGTTAAGATTAATAAATGTTGCTGTTTTTTTATAAAGACACATATGAATATCTTTCAATGAGAACTTTAAACACACAATTTTATCTAAATAATTTAATATTCATATTCAAACAAATCTTTTTACAAATAACAATGCATGGAGGGAAAGTCAGTAATCAAAATCCGTAGATAATGAAAATAACACTTTTGGACCTAGCCAACAAATATAAAACACTCTTGATAATTAGGGATTTCTTTTAATCTTTAACAATTGATACTAAGAGGAGATAGAAAACACAAACACAATAAAATTATGTTTTTTCTTCCGTAATAATAAATTAATCAGATCAAACTAAATTAGAGAGAGAAAATACCTCAGATAAATCCAAAGTGGCCAATACATGACGGATCAAAAAATTTCCTTTTCCTTTTGATAAACAGAATTCTTTTATTATTAATAAGGGAAGGAGAGAGTGGGGGGAAAAAGAAATATTCGCTAAATCACACTCAAGATCATTCATCAACTCCAGAATGAAAAAGAAAAAACAATAATAAAAAAAGTTTCACTTGGTTTTTGAAATTGGAACTTGATGATGAAAACTCCATGAAAATGCAAAGAATGATAAATGATCATGTCGTCATAATCGTTTCTAGGCCCCCAGAGAAGTCGTTGACATGGAAAAAGTAAAGTTAGAAAATGTGCCACAAAACTGATACTCTTATACGAAATCAATCGTAATAGTACAGAATTCAGTCCATCCATTTTTTATTCGGCTGGGATTTATCAAAGAAAAAAATAGTTGAAATATCTGCAAAGTCATGAAAAGATGTTTGAAGAACCTCATGTACTTCTTTGTGGAGTGCTTTCAATTCACTTGATGGGATGGTGTAAGATTTCTTTTCTTACGTCATAAACTTCCATACTGTTTATGTAACTGCAATTCTCGAAATTAAAATGGTGAAGGAAGACGAAATAAAGAATTTCTGATATTCTGATATCTCAAGAACTTATGTTTTCTGAGCGAAAACTAAAAATATCAGGGGTAGTATATTTGGTATACGCATAAGTATCCAAAACCCACCGCCTGATTTTCAGATAATAAGTGAAATTTAAAGTAATTTATTCTGTAACATCAGAGTTCTAAATAAAAAATAATCTCTTAAAACTAAGTTTTTAAATTTTCTTTTAAAAGCATTTTTGAGAAATTATGCAATAGCATAACTTCTCTTGTAGCTGATTAAATGTTTTCAAAAATCTTTGTAGAATAATATTAATTGTTTTTGATTTAAAGTATATATGTTAATTGAATATTATTATCCCTAATATTCAAAATTATAAAAAGAGACGGTTTGAAGAAATAAGTATTTGAGAATTTTTTGAAATGAATGAATGTATGTTTTATGCAATCTTACTAACGTTTGGTACGCTGTTATTCGTATGCTAAATTGTTCTTTTTGCATAGTTTGGAACAGAAGAAAATGCCATTGATTTTAAGTAGATTCCAAAAATAATATACGAAATGTAAAATAAAGGAAATCGAAAATAAAGTGGCCGTGCGAGTCAAATGATTAAGGATACGAACATGTGGTCTGCAGTTATTGTGTCTGTGGCCACTGTAGCCTAGTGGTAAAGGTTACGGACTCATGGCCAGGGTGTCAGGAGTTTGAGCCCAGTACTACTGAAGACACACCGTGCAGAAGGATCTGATGCACGTTAAATATGTTTATGCCCACCGCATTAGTCGAGTGAAATGTATAGTTAGGGGTATAAAATTCTGGAGGCTAATTATGACACCAGAGCAAAGAGTAAAAAAAATACCTAGACTTAATACTAAAACTAATTTTTATATAAAAAATTATAATAATTTACCCTTTTTTAAATTTATGTTCAAAATTCTGCTTCAATACGCTGCGAGACTTTCTGTATCTCCTTATGCTATGAGAAACGTTTGTTTTTGCGCTGTGAGAAACAATATATCTGTCCACTCCTTTTTTAAGAGGAAAGTTTGAATAAAAACTTAAGAACGGGGATAAGTGCATAAAGTGTTAAATTCAGTAACTTTTAAAATAGTATGTCTGTGTGTGTTTTCTAGATGAGTTATGTATAGTAAAAAGAATCTTCAAAACATAAATTTCATAATGTAGCACACTATATAACACTATTGTATATGATATATCGGCTATGATATATTGTTCGTAAGAGGTAGACAACGATACACTCCACGCATACCCAAGCTAATATATGGTGTTGGATACTTAGCATAAATCTACTTGTGAATATATGGGCGCATAGGGGCTCCGACAGGGAATGCATTAGACATTCTGTACATTTTGAACCTATTCGTCGCAGTGTTTATCTGTGAGCATGCATATGGAGGAGGTAAATTGTGCATTGCGTATAAATGTGTTAATTTAACTATACGTTCTAACAGACTGTATGAAAACATGTTGTAAAACAGATGTATGAAATTATGTTGCAAAAAGTAAAATGACACTGATGTTTAAGAAAATGACTCAATGTTTAAGAAAAAAAAAATTCATGAAAATTAAAATAATTTTTTCAAGTTGCTGTGTTTTTTTCTCCATGCTTGATACTTCAAGTATTACACACATTTCTGTTTTCATATTTATAAATTTAAATTATGTCTGGACAAAAAAATTTCTTTCCTGGAAATAATTTTTTGTTTAATTAATAATTTAGAATCCATTTTATTACGAATTCGTAAAAAAAAATAGTATGATTTTTATGAAAACATTCTAGCAGTTTGTATTTAAACTTCTACTGTTATTAATTACAGTAAACTAGAGATTTAAAAATGGCAGCAGGTAGAAAATATAGCCAAATTCTCGCTTAATTGCTAATATAGTAAACAAATTCCGTTATTATTTTTTGAAATAATAACAGACATCGTTTGTTGGTATTAAAACAAATAATTCTATCTTTAAATATTATCAATCATTTGATAGCAGTTTGATTGTGTGTGTGAATTTAGTTTTATTTTCTTTCCCTGTTAATTTACTGGTTATCAGATTCAAGAAATCAATCACGGCTGTATGTAAAAAATACGCCAAATTCTAACATACCATTATTAATAGTTTTATAAATATATATATTAAGTTTGATGTGAAAGACAAATATAGTTTTTTTTTCAATATAAGACTTTCTATGGCTACACTCAGAAAATATGCCAAATTGTGGCTAATATCATTTGTTAATAGTTTTTAAATATGTAACGGGATAATAGCCTTGTTGCTTTACATCCCTCAAAACCTGTAACTGTAACAACTAACGAAATGCCATTATAAATTATAATTTTTTTTCATTGTACGACTATTTAAACGGTTACATGTAGATAATGTCATATATTTTTAGGTTTTATCATTTTTTGATAGTTTTATAAAGAATTAAGTTTGATGAAACACCACTAGAATTTAACTTTTTTTTAATGGTGCAACCATTATAACCGGATAATATCGCCAATGCTCGTGTTGGAAAACTGCTAAGAAAATGAATAGCCAACTCATGATCTGTATAACCAATAAGTAGCGATACACAATAGTAAAAATACACAAACAGTGAACAGATTTTAAATTTTACAGAAAACAAATCTGAATATATTTATAGCAGTTGAAAACAAAAAATAATTACATTCTATGAAATTTGGTATGCATGTTTCTTTTGTCGAATTGAGATATGCTAAGAATGAGTCTTACGAAAATCGACTCTCAAAAGAGACGGGATTTATTGATGAAAAAATTTCCGTTTTTGAACTGTTACGTTTACACTTACCGTGGATCAGGGGTCTTTAGGTACTACAACAAACAACATATTTAGACTTAAAATTACGTAAGTATATTTATCTTGTTAAGGTATAAGACTGGTTGCGACAACTTTTTTTTTAAAAAAGGGAGATATGGGGATTTTCTTTGTTATTTTTAGATTTTTTTAGTGTATTTTAAGAAAAATGTGGTAAAATTAAGAAGAGAAAAAGGAACTATTATTACTAAAATGGGAAAAAAATAGGTAAAAATTGACAAAAAATAGCATAAACGCGGCCATTCTGCACCAAAGGTTTATGAACAAATTTTCAATTTTTTTAATCTAATGTGTTGCTATATTATTCAATTTTGAAATGACCTTCAGAATAAGAGACATTTTCTTTTTTACAAAAACTAGAGCACTTTATCTCGGTTACTATATGAAAATGCTTAAAAACACAGTGATTATATTCACATAAGGGACTGTAAATTTTGTACTAAAACAGTGATTGATAAATCTGAAGAGCAAAAATTTCAGTTAATTATGTTCAAAACTTTTTCAGCAATCGCTGTCGCCGTTTCAGCATTTAAAAAGAAAGATTTCCAGTAAAACGCATTTTTAAGTATGACATCTTGCTTAAAGTAATTGCATCTGCTTTTACTAAAATACTTGTAGTTTTTATTTTAGTTAACGGAAAAAGATAAAATTGGTATTTTTATAGAGCTAATAAGATAGCCTATACACAATAAAATCATAAAAAAGATTTGTCAATTTTTGGCAAAATTCACAGTTTTAGTGTAGATATCCCCCAAAACGGATTTTGTGGAATCCACTTTGAGAGAGGTGGTTACGAAAGCATAGAAGACAGTTCTAGTTCAATTATAGAAATGGAATTCTCTTTTTCCGGTTCATTTTAAATCAAGAGGTGAGAGTTATAAAAATGTTTTTCCTATACAATCGGTCGCTTAATGCTAGGACTGATATCAATAGTTTCATTAATCCAGAAAAGCGAGCGAGATTATGATATATATATTAATGTGGTAATTAATGTGGTAATGTGGTATTAATGTGGTATATATATATGTGGTAATTAGCTTTTAAAATGTAAGAGTAAAATATACAAGAAAATTGTAAAGAAAGGATTAAATTTTCTAAGCTACACGGTTCATGAATTTTGTGATTTATTTCTTTAAATAAATAAATCCAAATAATTTACATACGAATGTTTATCTAGCCTCGCATAAACGATCCAGAATTCGTTTTTATATTTAAAAAAGAGAGAGAGAGCACAAGAGATTTACTTGATGTACAGATATGTCAAGACTTTTCGCACACCGCATCTAACGAAATACCGTATGCATCATTAAATAGCTAGAAAACACGAGCAAAGCAATGTAGCTTCATTAAAGCCGAAATGGAAGTAGCGCCGAAATATAACTATTTACCCCACGAGCCTAGAAAATAACCTGTTTTCTCAAGAATTGCATTCGGCAGTTTAGAGAATATTTCGCACCGTTTTAAAAAATGCCGAGTGCCTTTTCTACACTCACTTATTTTTATGGTCTCCACTGTTTTTATTTGAAGATCTCGGGCTGGGAAAAAAGGCACTTTACTTCCGTGGAGCAAGATTCTAACTTTTCTTCCATTCTCTCGAACAGAAGCCTTAATGTTTCAATAGAACGAAAAGGCTTAACGACGAAGCCTCGCTGCTTAAATAATACAAATTATACGAAGGAGATTCTGTGTGTTTTTTATTTTATCTCAAACAACCCTGTCGTTTGTTTTGCTTTGAAGTAGAAGCGGTATAAGAGCGCCATTGTGTGTTTTGTGTATTGTAAAAGAAGCTGCAACTTGTATCGGGTATTTGATGCTCCCAACTCGTAAACTGACTGGCTTGATCTTATTTCTTTCTCGAAGTGTGCTGGACCGTATCTTTATTTTTTTTCTTCGAGAAATAAAATTTCCATTAAAAAGATCAAAATGTGTCTAGTTACATAAATCAGACAGTTTATTATTTTTGTTGTTGCTCTAACTTTTATATTCTTATTCATTTTTTTACAGAATTCGAAAACAAAATGCATTTATAAAACTTTGCGTTTAAAATTTTTCTTTAAATATATAAAAAATCTTATTTTTTAACAGAAGAAAAAATGCAAAATGCATTGATCATAAATTAATTAAAAATATTTAATTATTTATTATTTTTTACAAAAAAAAGTGCATACACTTGGCCACTTGTTCGAATTTCATCTTACCAATACATTTTATTTTCACGGTATTACTTTATTTTTATTCCATATTTGCTGTCATTACTTAAAAATAATTGTCAATGTTCAAAACTAACAAAGCTTTAAAGACTTAATTACGGGCCATTCTTTATTCTTTTTGAATAATCATCTAATAATCTTCAATAATACAGATTGATTCAGCAAAAAAACATCATTTTTTTTCCAAAAGTAAACTGACATTAGAATCGCAATTTCAAAAAAAAATTCATATTTAATAAATATAAAACAAAAAATTATATTCTTAACCAAGCAGATTATAATTAGAATCTGATATCTAATTGCTTTACTGATATCTAAATTCTAGTATTAATCCTCCGAATTGTGTTCAAAACAGTAAAAAGAACATCTGCGATTTTCTTCAACGGAAGCATATTTATTCCCTGTAACCCAGTGCTTCTCAAACTTTCAATATTTGCGACCCAATTTTCAGTCATAATTTTCTTCGCATATCCTCCCCCATCGAAACAATTAAAATGGATTTAATCCAATAATAATGTACTTTGACGTAAATCTACGATACGAATTTAATTACAAACCGAACAAAATGTCAAGGTAAGCATTATATTTTTATATAATATTATATATGACAAGCCCATGGGGACAATGGCTATTCCTATACTTGTTCTTAATTTGGTAACGTTAAATTAATTACGAGAAATGCATTGTACAATACTGATATATTTATAAATATATTATAAATTGTAAATGAGTATTTTATTTTTTTATTATGTCAGAATGTATTTTGTTTTGCTTCCTTTCAGTAAATTAATATTTTTAAATAATATTGTATTTTCAACATGTTCACCCCCCTCCTCGTTGGGTTATCATGCCCCCTAAGGGACGCACCCCAGAGTTTGAGAAGCGCTGCCGTAGACCCTATTACTAGACCTTCATTTAAGAAGAACATGTTCTTAGAAGATCTCTACTCAACAAAGGAATTGTGCTTACCAAATTTTAAGTCTGTAACCTATTATTTCATATTTAACTCATCTTTAACGCTTCACCTGATTGAGAGTTAATTCTGCAAAACACAAACTTAGTGGATCTCTATTCATCAAAACAAATAATCCTCCTTACAAGTCTGCATGCATAACAATTCCTGAGATCTCGTGATGAGTGTGAGTTGTTTTCCTTATATATATATATATATATCCTTTCTAAAATTATTGGTGTCACCAAATTCCAATGCATTATGTCACCAAATAACCTCCGAGTATACACGAAGTATGTGTTTGTAAAATCAGTGGGTCCGAAAGTCTTGTGGGCTGTCGCAGCAGAAACTACGGGTGCAGGGGCTGGAGAATATTTTCCACTCTTCCAGTTCCATGCCTAAATTTTGAATGTGGAGACATGTGGTGTCGCCATCTATCGTGTAGAAGTCCAACCTGTTTCAGGCTCTGGCAACTTTCATTCCTTCCCTTTGGGAGGAACACGACAACAAAAAAATTGATTATTAATCCCTCTGTAGTAGACAATTTTAACTATATGTATATAATTGCTCAAAGTATTCATTCCACACAAGAAATTAAATTCTCACAATACTTTAAAACAAAAAGGAAGTACTGATGTTAGAGACTATTGCAGTTGTCTATAGTATGAATCGGCAACTTAAGTCACGCGTGTCGCATGTGGCGCGTGGTACAATTATCAGTTGCACATTCTGCACTATTCTGCTAATTTGTCAATTTTTAAGTGGATGGAAGTTAATAAATTTGTAATGGACCTTATTTGATCAGCATCTTCAGAATTACGGACATTTATGGAATTACGAAAACATCTAAATGAAAAGATAAACTTGCAGCTATTTTGTAAATTATTGAATATCATTACTGGAGTGATTTAATTGTTTGAAGAAGTTTTAAGTAAAAAAGTCTTTCTTCATATGTAAAATATTTCGAGTCTGAAGAGAAATTGTTTAATAACTGAATGCTGAGAATCGTATCACAATTTGAAAGTCACTAATTGTACCCCTGATTTTGTAATATGAAAGTAGAAGGTGTAAGCACTATGTTCATATTTAAATTTTTAACTATCTATCACGAACGGAAATGATTACATTTTATGTTGTCTATTTCTTATTTTAATAAATATGTTTGAAAATGCATAATGTATGTGCGATTTTAATTATTTTACATTTTTGCTGAAGAAGTAGTTATGTTTTATCCTGTTTATTTTTATGCTAAGATATATCTTTAAATGATTCAAAATTAATGTATAATAAAACTGGAAAAATCTATTTTATTGATCTCTATCCTCTAATACTGCATGAATTATCGAGGGAATCGAATTGTTTCAAAACTGTTCTAGTGTCTGGCACGCTGAATAATTTTGGTAGATTAATTTAACACGCCAATGCTAAAAGTTTGAAGCCCCCTTGTTTACAGCAATGTTTATCAGTATTTTTAAATGCATTGTGTTATGATTGCAGTAAGCTACAGCTGGTTAAAGAACTAATTTTATATAAAACTTAACAATACTGTTTATTCAATATTTTGTCTACGCTTTATTATATTTACAATTTTTACATTAGGTTTAATTAGTAATGTTCTAAATTTTTCAGTGATGATGGAGATAAAGAACAGCTCGTAAAAAAATTATATTTCAAACAATTTTGAAAATTCATAACACACATTTGTAAAGATTATTAAAAATTCCAGTGAAGGCTTTCATTTTAAACTCAAACACTTAAAAGGCTACTCCATAACATTTTAAAGGTCAAACATATTTGATGTCATGTAGAGTTGTTTTATGTCCCTCAATAGATCCTCATTTAAGATCTGAACAATTAAACTGACTCAGCTTCAATTAATTTAGAGATGTTGTGCTTTATACATATGTAAACTAATAAAAAATAGTAAATAATAGGTTTTATGATAAAATCAACAAATTTCTAAATGAGATCCAAGTAGTTAAATTAACAAAAATTCGCAAAATTTATTTGTATGAAAAATTGTCTGCATTTCAATTAATTAGGATAATTAGCGTATGTGCCACAACATTTTAAAAATTCATCAAAAGCAGCAAATATCGTGAATCATTTCAAAATAACATGATTTGCATAAAAAATTAATAACTAAATTTATTTACAATAAAGCTCGTTGCCAAAATTTATCTTACAACTAACCCAAGTTTAGCTCGTATAATTTTCTCGTTTAATTAGTAATTTTAAATCTTACAAAATATTTTTATATATATTTTAATGAAATAAGGAGACTTTTCGCTAATGAAAACAATACATAATCAAAAGCAATAGATAGTAGCAATTTTTCATTAAATGGCGAAGTGCCTAGCAGATAAAAAAATTAGATTCTATCAGATACTGTTAAATTCATTTTATGTACAATCGCTTTTAAACAGTGCTAAATAACGATGAATAAAAACAATTATGAAGATAGTTTATGAGATAATCTAAACTATTTTGAAGTACCCTAAATGTTTGATGTATATTTTTTTTTTCAAAAATTGTTCCAAAAAAGCACATTTTGTAAAAATTATGAACATTAAAGAAAGTCTAAGCTATGATTGTTAAATTTATTGTGGGCAAAAATAAGAAAACTGAATTAGATTTCAGTTAACTATTCAAGGTACAAAAAACATGTTTTATGAAACCAATATCATGTGCTTAAAAGCACAATTCACTTTTAATAAATCTTATAAAAATTCGGAATGGAACTGGCTCACTGATTATATATTTTTTGTAAAACTCGAACAGACAGGAAATTCTGGATTTCTGAACACAACAGCAAAAGACACCTCAACCCTGTTCAAAGCTGTTCATCCCCAACATTATAACTTTGCTTCCTTAAAACATGCTTCTATTACAACTGCATTTCTTTTACAATGAAAAAAAGTTATTAAAATAAATGGATAATGGAACTATTGCGCGTAGAATGCCTACTATATTCAATTACCATTGTAAAAATTTATTGAATAGTGTTCTATTATCATTTTGTACCACATACAAGTTCTTTGTTGGATTCCTTTTGTAAGGCATGAACAAGATGGATATACCTAAGCTAAAAAGCGATGTTTTCGACTCGGGAAAAAATGATGAATTAAAGGTTTCATTTCAGCGAATAACCCATGCGAAGTAATGAATATAAATTATGAATAATAATTGTTTATCGAATTTTTGGTCCAATTATTTAATTCAGAATAATGATGGATTTGGTGTAGCTTGGATCAGTGATAAATAATAATTACTTTCTGAACTTTTTGTCCAATTCATAATAATGATGGATTGGGTGTGACTTAGATCAGCGATAAAATCAGAAATCCGTAGTGACCCATTGACACGTAAGTGCGTGATAAAAAGTGAACGAATGTTGATCAAACTAAACAAAAAAAAAATTCAGAACAATGAAGTTCTGGAAAAGAAATAGATAAATCCAAGTGGAAAAAAATATAGTTTCGACAACTTCACACGCTATTTGACCATCAAACACTGCATACACCTTGCGTATGTAGACACATCTAAAAGAAGGCTACATATTACTTTCGTAACAAAAAAATAACTTTTATTTCTTTTCTTTCATATACTCTTGTTTTTTTACCATCTCCCTTTCTCTTTCAAAGTTATATTTAAGATTTATAGCTTGTTTATATGATTTAATAGCTGAGTTGGCGAAATTTCTATTCTACTTTTTAAAAGTCGTTCCATATATATTGAAAATTTACCGCCCTAAGGAAAAATACTTCCCTTGATAAATTGAAGCATTAAGTTGTTTTTATGATAAATGATCAAAGAAGATGGAACTTTTATGGAGGAAACTTTAAGATGACTCTTCTGGCAGAGTCAGCGAATCTCGGATCTTTTTATAGAAAGAAAAATAGCAATTACAACAAAAAAGAATTTAAAGCTATAATTGTTTATATCTTACGCATATACTTATCCCTCTTCCGCGAGTGTATAAATTATTTTTATTTCTAGAGAAAACACGGATTGATCTTTTTTACACTTGAATAATATTATAAAACTCCCAAATACGGAGAAAAATTGGTAGGTACAATCGAATAAAATGAAAAAAACCCTCATCTTTTGGGTTAAGAAAAACAAAAATTGAAAGCAATTCGAACGTTTTGCCATTAATGAAAGCTTTTATTTCATGCCTGAAAAACATCGAATGAATTCATTTGAAGTTATTTTAAAGTGGATATAAATATCTATAAGTATTTCCTTTTCTATGATTTCTCAAGAGCGGTTATTCAATTGGAGCTCTAAATGGAGTGAAGACTAAAAGTGAATTCGAAAAAGTGGTTTATGCTTCCTTTTTTTCTGATGCTGAACGGATTTTAGATAATTTAATAAATATTGAAAGGGTGGAAAAAATGCTTGTCGTAACTTGTTTACTTTTATAGACCACAAAATGATTTTATAAGTAATTATTTGAATTCAGGGCCTAATTAAATTAAGATTTAAATATTTTTAATTCTCCACGAATCTAAAAGGGAATATAATTAGATTTCCGTTTCTATGAAGAGAATTTGAATGTGAAAAAGAGAAAAATGATTATTAATTAAGCTTAACTCCCTTTGCAAAGGGATTGTATATTTTTCAAATTGCAATAACAAAATATATAATTTGTCATCTAGGTTCTTTTATTATAAAACTGGTTCAAATTTACCTCATTAAGGTTTTATGTAAGGAAACCCTTGATAATAAGTATGATAAAATTCTTTGTGTAATGATCATTTCAAAGTCATATTATTTAAGTACTAAATCCTCATAAGACTCAATGTTGCAAACTATTTTGTATATATTGATTCGCATTTAAATTTCATCAAGTTCTTACGTGGTGCATGATGGAAAGAGCAAATTGGGTGACGTTTGTATCCCTTATAAATAGAATTTATGATTCCAAGAATAGTCTTTTTCCCTGTTGTTAATTTCTGAAGAAACTATATTATTATGTTATCACGCAGTAGTTGTAATTTTCTAAGTTTTGATTTAATTAGTAGCAAGAATTCATTACTCATTTCAAAGATATTTGAAAATTAAAATTTTTTTTATTTGTTCTGTGAACAGGAAATACATATATATATAATTGTTGCTAGGAACTGTCACACATTTGAAAAATAAATTAAGATTTTCCTTGGTATAAAAATGTTTACCCTTGCGTAAAAATCAAAGCTGGCTGAATATCGCTTTATTGGCTCTTTTTAAAAGTGTAAGCACAAATGCTATTTTACATCTGGTTTGATTAACAAATTCAAGTTTATAACAAAGCAGCAATATGATTCAAGTTTTAAACCAGTTGAAAGCTAATTTTATATATTTATACCATTTTATTTCAAAAAATATTTAAATAATGTACCAAATATTTACAAACAATGGTAATGGGGTATTTTAAATTATTTCCCAAATCAAATGATTTGTGCATCTTAGTTTAAATTGTTTTCTTTTCAGTATGATAAAATTCAATATTAAAAAGAGAACACTTAAGAAAATTGCTTGTAATTACAAGCATACTAAAATTAAGTTTTCCAGAATTAAAAAGTTTATAATAGAAAAATTTTAAGAAAGTAATTAAAAAGAGTATAATTTTTATTAAATATTATGTGATAGTTCAATAGCAGACCTATTACTATTATTTTTTCATTTTTCATTCTGAAACAAAAATATATATTTAGTTTTTTATGGTATTTTTTGCCTTCAAATAAAAATCACTGCTTTAATAACGTCAGCTATTGTACCATAAAATTTTACGATAGCTTTTTTTTACAAAATAAATCTGTTCTTTTTTCTCCTCTTTCATCTTGAAAGAATCCTAGAAATTTTCTACATAGAATAAAGCCTATTAATTTTATTTTTAAAAAAAGGAAAAAAAATCCTACCCTAATCCCATTTATTGTGCAAAAAAACCACTCTCAATCTGTAGTTTAATTAGGTTAAACTTCTCTTCCCAATTTTTATCCCTCATATTGTAATAGGATCATGCGTTTTCCCTTTGGAAAACCTTGAAAGACCTAAAAGAGGGGAAATAAAAATTTAAAGAAAAAAATAGACTCACTCAATTTTTTTTATCTCTTCTGCTTAAAATAATTTGGTTTCTTGAGCAAATAGCCGTTAACTGCGACACAAATTATAGGGATTAAAGGGAATATTTTTGCAAAAAAAATATCGGAAAAATCGAGTTACTCATGAGTTTGGATAAGATTTCGTGAGTGTAAGTGGAAGAAGCGATATGTTTTGCGTCCAGAATTAATTAATGTTTCGATATTCAATAAACAGTATACTGAGAATTTTAGTTTTACAAACAGGTGGGAAAAATGAATAATTCTTGTTTACTTCCTTAGAAAAAAAACGTGTAATAATTGCTTTCAAAATAAGAAAAAGCTTGCAAAACCTTTTTAACAAACTTTTTTAATAAAATTCTGCAAAAAATAGCAGATAAAATTGTTCTTCGAGTACATCTTAATTGCATGCATTTTTCCCCATCTTTAAATTTTTTCCATTTTTCTTTAACATCCGATAATCAGTAAGAAGGCATTTTTAGTATCAGAAAACATTATAAGGTATAAATGACAGGAGGTCAAATTTGATAGCGTACGTTCTAAATAAAATAAATAAAAAAATCACTTACGGAGAATTTTACAATGAACAATTTTATAAATGAAAGGGAAATGGATTTTTTCAGGTGAGAAATTTATCGTGACAAATTCAATGTATTAAATATAAACACAATAATAAAACAAATAAAAATAGATATGATATTGTAAAAACCTCATTTTTCTGTATATTTCTTTCGAATAATTACACTTTCACTCGATGTCTTTTTGTGGACACAGCAGCCTAGTGGTTAAGGTTACATACTCGTGTTCAGCGTGTTATGAGTTCGAGCCTTGTACAACTGAAACCTGACATGATGACGTACTTTAAATCTGTCGAGGCTTAGTGTCCACCCGTTGGTGAATGTGGAAGTTCGAAAAGGGAAGTACAGGTATCGTCCTAATCACTTTATCATGGTTCAAAATGACAAGGCAAGTCACCTATAAAATCATGTTGTCATATGTTCTTATTCCGTTCATTTACGTTCTTTAAAAGTCAAACTCTTGTGAGAAATATTAACTGCTTTTCTCGATATTCCATTCACCTCTTTACGGATTAAAGTCGCAGCCAACTTTATACATAATATCCTTTGTACTAAGCAAACACTTAATTTCACAGCAAGATGCAGACCCAATAAGCATTTCAATACATTCTAAAAAAAAACTTCAATTATGATTTTTATTAAATAGGTTTACAAATCTCTGTTAACAATGTACTTAAACGAATGTATTGTAACTCTACCAAGAAAAAAAAAACACAAGAGATTTTATTAGAAAAAAAAATCCGCAAAAAAGTATGATCTACTTCATTAAAAAAAATTATAGGATCATGAGTTTTCATACTCTATCAAAAACTATAGCACTTACTAATACATGATACTTTAATGATTATCGAAAAGTCTTAAAGTGACTAAAACTGTTCCATAATTACTTCTTCAGAACTTTGTATGAATGAAAATACTTTGTGCTTAAAGTAATTAAAAGGGCAATGAACAGTTGTTTCAATAAAGAAGGAAATACTATTAATATAAATAAATTTTTTGAAACTTAAAATTTTTAGAATTATTTTTTAAAATTTATTTTAAATAAGTTAATAGCAAATTCTAGTTTAAAAAGTTTTTTAAAGAAAATTACAATTGTAACACTATTAATGTTTTTTTTTCTTTCATTAAAATATATTGAATGCTTCATAAAAATATTTTGTTCCAGGTGTAAAAAATTTTTGTAACCTTTGAGATATTAATACGAACAAAGATTTTTATTTTGTTGGGATTTTTTTGCGAAAAACACGAGAAAAAAATATGAGTAACACATTTCAAAATCAAACCCGTGACCCTATTTAACGAATCTAAAAGTTTACGACCCATCTGATTCAACATGTTTGTTTCTACATCTGCTTCGTAGGTGAAATTTTTCGCACTGCGCCCGTTGAAAAATGTTCAGAATCGATCCCTTTTAGATGACTCAGAAATTTTATGGGGAAAATTACAATATTCCTTACTTGACATTCATGATAAATGTAGCACGTAAAAAAGCACATGTAAAGAATGCAATGTTAGAAAAATACAAGCATAAACTTAATACATTATTGGTGCAATTTATACATTGTACTTCATCATTTTAAGTTCTTTAACAAAATAAAATTAAGTAATTTTAGCAATTAAAAGCCTTATTTTTTGCGAAGTTAAGCAATACTTATATCCATGTGTACATTAATGAATTTACATTCATCATTCATAATATAAGTTTTCCTGATAAAGGTTAAATATATCAATGAAATAATTACCAGGTTCTTTTAATAGTTAACTAGTATTGACAGACTGATGTGTATTTTTCTATTTATAATGCATTAATCTTTGAAAGCAAATGTGTGTACACAAACTATCAGATATATTTTATGAATCAAATATCTTATTCAACCAAATATAAGTACAATTCATACACAAGATAAATTTCAAAGATTTAAAAGTTTTTATTTATGAGAAATAAAAGTATTTTGTTTAATTAAAATCTAAGGCAATCTTTTATTTGTTACATGTGTAATTGACTCTTATGAAAAGTAATTGAGATTTAATTATATTTCACTGAACATAACCTTTTATGTAATACTCACTTTCAACATTTTATTAATTCATGTAAGAAAGTTAATAAATGTAACCCAAAATCAATGGAATTTTTTAAAATATATTTAGTTACTTGAATAACTTGAGCTGCCCTCAAATTTTTTAATGAAACAACACGTAAATAATGCGAAGAAATACTGTGAAGTTAATGCAAATG
Source organism: Trichonephila clavata (assembly GCA_019973975.1). Lineage (NCBI taxonomy): Eukaryota > Metazoa > Arthropoda > Arachnida > Araneae > Nephilidae > Trichonephila > Trichonephila clavata. The sequence continues at coordinate 215,152 of BMAO01025462.1, forward strand.
AAATGTAAACAACTCAAATTAAATCGGGTCTTATTTTGGAGAATACTTTTATTTATTGCCAATTTGGTGATTTATTGTTGTCAGATTCAATAACAATTCCAATACGGAAAATAAAAGCAGCTGGCCTAATTTTTCCCTCATCGCCAAGATGTGCTATGAGAAATTCATGCAAAGTATAATTTAACTCATACATATCTAATGAATTAAATCCCCTTTATTTAAATGATAATAAATTTTTAGTTGACTTTTGAACTTCAAAAAACATTAGTATAAATTTTAATCTGAATGCTGAAATTCAAAAAACACCAGTATGAATCTTAAGTTGAATTCTGAAATTCAAAAAAACACTAGTAAGCTTTTCTGCTTTTTATAGCCAGGAAAAATTTTAAACTTCAAAATTATTTGAATATTTTATAAAATAGTTGTGATTCCTTTTGTTGCCAAAAGATTGAAAACAAATTAACACAACTTTAACCAATGCTTCTTAATGAAATACTTAAAGTATAGCAACAATATATTTTAAACATAATGAATTATATAATGATAAATTTTTCTCGTTTAATTACAATACCTTATAATCAAAAGAAGGTGTCATCCTATTAAACTAACTATAATGTGTTGCAAAATTGTTGATTAATCATCAATTAATTAAACATATTTTTCAAAATCCTATTTTTAACTTCTCGCTTCCTTGTTAAATTATGAGAAAGTATAATTAAAAGTTAATGAGGCATTCAGTTACTGTTTATTACCAAAGGCGATTTCAAATTAAAAAATTCCTTTTAAAATTAATGACACAATTATAAATTTACAAAAGACAATATATAAGTTGAATTGCACTAATTTATAATTTTGTTTTATATATATATCTATCATCAAATATTAATTTTTTTTATTTTTTCGTCATTTTTTATTTGTACCTTAATTCCTTTTTAAAATAACTATTTTAATACATTCCCAACAGTTAATTTAATTTTCAACAAAAATTAGTTGCTTGAATTAGAAGCTGATTCACGAAAATTAATTATCATAAACGTTACGACAGAAAATTACTTTAATTGAAATACACGCATGCCCATAAATTAAGGCTAATTCAGAATCACACAGAAATTGAACTCTAAAATAAAAATTTCTTCTGTAGAATTATCACACACATCTTGAAGAAGAATATGCAAATTACAGGAAACCACCAGATGGCGTGGATAGTACGTCACAATGACGAGAGTGTAAGAGAGGGTATATAAGGAACGGTGGCAAAGAAGTAAAATTGTTCACAAGCGCTTTAAAAGCCTTTTAGTGCAATAACCGCATAGTTATGGCACAAAGGAAGCAATTGGATGATTTTTTACGAGGTAGAGAATTATCGGACGACTGGAATGTGGACATACCCAGCTGGAAGAATCCGAGTAACTTGGAATCGCCCAGAATGTCATCTCCAGGCTTTAACAACGATTCCAAGATGAGTAGATGTTACAGCACAGGTCGCCCCCGAGTTACAACGCCGAATGAGGACCGGTATTTGGCAGTTACTGCCAAAAGAAACAGACGGAGCACAGCATCAGACCTATCTCGTCAGCTCTCTTCAACTACCGGTACAATAGTTTCAAGGCAGACCGTGTACAGATGCTTAGGGCACATTGGTCTATATGCTCGTAGGCCTGTCAGATGTGTTCCCCTTACCGCAACTCACTGTCGCCTGCGATTAACCTGGAGTAGAGAGCATGCATTGTGGACACCGCAACAGTGAAGACCACTGTTGCGATGTCCACAATGCATGATGTTTTCCGACGAGTCCAGATTTAGTTTGCAGACTGATTCTCGCCGGACTTTCATATGGAGAGCGCCAGGTACTCGTTACCACCAAGAGAACACCATTAAACGACATCGTTACGGTGGTGCAGGATGGCTCGTTTGGGGAGGAATTATTCTTGATTCCAGAACTGACCTGCATGTTCAGAGTGTAACGATGACAGGCCACATCTATCGGTATGTCATTCTGGAACAACATGTTTCGGGGCGCTATGTGTGCTGAATTTCTGTTTATGGATGGCAACGCCCGTAATCACCGTGCAAACATTGTAGACGAATGCCTTCAATCGAAGGATATCCCCCGTATGGATTGGCCAGCATACTCACCGGACTTGAATCCAATAGAGCATGTGTGGGATATGCTTGGTCGACGAATTGCAGCCCGTCAACCCCCTCCGCCTGTCTACCGGGACTTCGGAGGGCATTGCTTGATGAGTGGTGTAATATTCGCCAAGATCAGATTGATAATTTGATACTCAGCATGCGTAGGCGTTGTAAGGCCTGTATTGCATCGTCCGGGAGACATACTCCGTATTAACCATCATACTAACCATGTTATACTGTTTTTTGTAAATATGTTATTTTTTGAAATTTGCTCCAGGGAGTAAAAATCGCAATATTTATTAAATATGTCAAACATATAGCATCTTTTTTGCTCTTTACCTTTTGTTTAATAAATAGACTTTACAAATAAGTCAAATTTGTTTTGCTTCTGTCTCTTTCTTTGCCTTAACTTCATTATCCTTAATTCTTGGACATGAGTGTAGTTCCAGCAATGTTATTATAGTTTTGAAAAAAATTAATTTATACGGAATTTATGATAACTGAACTTTTAATAATTTAAATTTAATAGAATAGTATTTTGCCTGTAGTACGATATGTTTATATCTCGCGTTATTTGTGCAAAGCATATTTATTTTTAAAGATAATTAATTCCTTTGAATTGACGTTAAATCCAATGAAAGATTATTGTTTTTGAAATTGAATTTAAAATTGTTCATCTAAACAATTAATTAATTTAACAAATTCCTAAAAATAATATTAGTTCTTTGTAAAAGGTTTTTTGTTTCACCTTTTATCAATATTATGTTATGAATTCTAAAACAACTTTGCTTCCGATTGTATTAGTTGAATTTGCTTATGTTTGTCAAAAGGTACTAGAGTTTGGTAATATGATCCAATATTTTTGTATTATATTCCTGTAGCTGAATAACTAAACTTTAGAAATACAATAGGAAACGGAATTTGTTGACTTTTATAAAGGTTTCGCAGGTATTGAGTTTAGTATTAACCGTAAAATCATCTAAATCGGAGTTGATATAGTTCCTCGAGAAACGTTGTACGTGAAACATGATAACTATTGTATATTAAAGATCTATTCTTTGCTTATCAGCTTGTAAAGAGGACTGTGGTATCGTGTCCCAATTTTTAGATATTTTAATAATGTTTTACACAAAGTGACATATTTCGTACCTTCAAAAATATGAACTTTTGAATAAATGTTTGTTATGAAAGAAGGCTGCTTCATGAACAAGCATTGTGACAAAATACAATAATGTAGAAAATTAAACTTTGAAGTTTCGTAAAAGAAATTTCTGCATTACTAACACCGTAAGCCAGTGCTTCTCATACTTCCAGTATTTGCGATCAATTTGTAATCATAATTTTCATCGCACTCTACTAGAATACAATAATAATATACTGAATGTAATAATAATGTACTTTGAAGCTGAAGTTAAAATACGACCTAATATCTGTACTAATTATCAAAATATGTGTATTAAATTTTGTATATGTTATATTTAAATAATAGATATTTTAAAATAACTACTTCAAAATATTATTCAAAAACATATTTTTGACTTTTCGATATGCTTCTGTCCCCTACGTAGGTTTGTCACGCCCCCTATCAGAGCGCGCCCCTCACAGTTTTAGAATAACTGCCGTAAGGAGCTTTATTCTGAATTTCTATGGTTACACTAATTAAAACTGACATTGGTTGTTCTTTCACATAAAACTCATTTCAATGCTCCACTGTTTTAATATCCTTAAGCATATCATAAAATATGAAATGTATTTTTATTACTTGTACTAAGAATTAATTCGTGTCCATTCGTAAATGCTTCTAAACTCCTATATACAAATAATTAAACGTTGATGGAAATCAGTTTGATTAGTGTCAATGTGGGTATCATTACCAATAAAACAGACGTTTATTGATTAAGAAATAATTATATTTTCAATGTTCTCAGTAAACTTTGTTAATGGAAAATAATTTAATACAAAAGCAGAGGCATAGCCTGCCATATGTTTAAATGTATTTGAGAATGTAGGTAAATATTCTAATATAAATCATTATAAAGGAAGAATAGAGAAAGGGAAACAATAATTTTTAGAATACATATTTGTTTTTTCTATGAAATATAGGAGCAAAATTCTGTGGAATCTATCTTTTGATCTATTCTAAAATGAAAGTTTTAACAATAGTTATATGGACATTTGAGGTAAAACCGATATCAACAATAATAGCTGTAATGTGATTTTTTAAAGGAATAGCAAATCTTAAAAGGCAGGCGACATTTTTCTTAAAAAAATATTGAACCTTCAATGCGTTTCATGCCATTGGGCTATCGAACCTCTTAGAATTCAGTGTATGTAAGAGTAAAGCTCATCATAGAATAGGTTTATATTATGTATTTTCGACAGCTTGAAGAGTACTAGCTAATCTACATGGAATGACGCCCAATCACTGTGAGGTAAATTTAGAGCCTCCTTTCTCAGGAGCCAAGATTTTACTTTAAGGAAAACATGGCATTTTACAAAATATAACAATTTGTAGTCTTTGATATAATATTGTATGGCATTTATGGTATTTTTTAATAAAAAAAAACACTACGAGATAACTCGTAGCTGGCGTTACTGAATAAGATTCCTGTACTAAGTGTCCCTTACAAATTATTTTGTAGTGGGTTTTTTTCAATAAAAATCGTTATATACCAGTGCTTCTCAAACTTTAACTATGGGCGACCAAATCTTCTATCATAATTTTTATCGCGTCCCCTTATACAATAATACTGTATTGAATGCAAAAGTAATGCACTTGCCCCTGAAGCTACAATACGATCTTAATTATAAACCGCACAAATTAACAAAATAAGTATTAAATTTTATATATGTTTCCTTTAAATATATATTTTAAGAAAATTACTTTAAAGTAATAGGATAAGTGTTATGTTATTTTTCTCATTTCGCTCATTTTTAAATTAGGGCAGGTTGCCAAATGATATTTATTAAAGGTATATTTCATCCACCATCCATTTCTAAAAGTAGAAATGTCCTTAGAAAAATAGTCTAAAGTCTATGTTACTTTTTATCATATCCATCGCAACTAGGATTCTTGCGAACATTTGCGTGAGTGTGGGCAACTTATCGAACGTCTCCCCAAAACATGTAAAATCGCTGTACCTCTTAGAATTCTAGTTATTCTTGATCGAATAGGTACTTCTATAGCTACAGAATCTAACTTGAACGTACATTTTATAATTTGTGCTTTAGTTGCAATTCACGGTATTAAGTATTGACGGCAATAGATTAACAAAACCATAGACAAATTTTTAAATCGTAAGGAATCATTCGACGGTAATAAAGCATCAACAAGTGCACACATGAGCATAGTTCCGAAAATTAAATCAAGGGAAAATGTTCAAGAATATATGTTGTTGTTGCTGTTGTCGTGTCCTTCCCGAAGGGAAGGAATGAAAGTTGCCATAGCCTGTGAGACAGGTTATACTTCTTAACGATAGATGGCGACACCACCTATCTCCACCTCCACAATTCTGGCATGGAACTGAAGGGGAGGGAAATATTCTCCAGCCCCCTGCACTCGTGGTTTCTACTGCGACCGCCCACAACTCTTTTGGACCCACTGATTTAACGAGCACGTACTCCATGTGTACTCGGTGGTATTTAGAGGCATCGGGCATCGAACCCAGGCCCTCCGGTCTGGGTCCGATGCTCTAGCCTCTAGGCTACCCACGACCCCAAGAATATATAAATTTTCGAATTACTACTACTAAAGTAAATGGAGAAGAAAAACCCATGTGTGTGTGTTGTTTGTTCAAAAATATATTGGTAGCAGACAGCATGAAACCTAAAAATTCAAAAGACCTTTCGAAACGCTACATGGGGAGTACATTAACAAGCCTCGAGAGTTCTTTGAATTAAAATTGAAATCATATGAAAAACAAAAAGCATTTAAAAAAAACATTTTCAGTGAATGGAAAAGCTTTACTTCTTACAAAATATCATACAAAATATCTAGATGTAAAACGCCTCACACTATTGGCGAAAAGCTTATTTTGCCAGCAGCAATTGAGATCGCAGAAACAATTTTTGGAGACAACTTTGCCACAGAGTTGCAACTCTGTGGTAAAATCAACTGTAATTTTAAGCCTCACAGAATTACCATTTAGAATTAATGTTGAATAATGAAAAAGAATGTAAAATTCCGATGAAGAATAATTGTGTTATATTTAACATTTAAATTGAGAAGACTTCAAAATATTTTAACCCGGGAGCAGGAGCGCACTCGAGACTAACGTTAATGGTTGAGCGGAGAGATTGAGTCCCTCCAATCCTTTTTTTTTAATAATTAATTTTATTGTACACGATAAAATTCACAATTCTAGTGAATAATTTAATGAAGAGAAAGTATAGTTATCTACTTCCTAGGACTTTTAAATTTTTCTTTGATAATTTGAGAAAAAATCGAATAAAACTTAACTAAATAGTTTTAAATGTCCGATACTTCAATAAAGGACGCAAATCACGGACAATTTTCGCTAACATTACAGGAATGTTATTTTCAGGCAAAACCGTCCTATTTTGTACAAGTTATTGTGCTTTTGCTGTCCTGGATGATCGACAAATATCCTGTTGAACTTTTTCCTGGTTGTGTCTTTTTGACAGGGGGAAGTGTATCTTGCGGGTACACTTATGACTTCATAATTTTCTTGATGGAGTTCTTTATCTAGCAATTGAAAATTTTCCTTTCGTTTCATGTTCATCCCTTTTCTCAAATTTACTTTCGCTATCATGATTAATATGCATTATTTAATCAGGTTTCTCCCTTGCTTGATCAGTTTCAACTTTCTTCAATAGAGATCGCAAATGGCCATTTATTTTTTTTCTATTCTGCTCATTTACATTTATCACAGTGTTCATAAAAAAATATTTCGGGACAAAAGTGGTCGCGTGGGGAACTCGGTCAAAAATACAGAAACATTTTCCATTCCCCAAAAAGAGGGAGATATGTGACAAATACATTTTAGTTCTCTGAAGTCTGTCATATAGGAGGATACTGTCAAGGTCATTGATAACAAATAAACAGTTATTCCAAAAGTAACGATTTCGTGAGCCTGGTTACTTTGCGCCTGGCGCGACTACTCCCGGGTTAAAAGTGTATTCAGTATAAGAATATGGATGTTAGTTCTAAAAAAGATTTGTGTAAAAGGTTTCTATTATGTTTCATATATTTCAGAATACTCTTAAAAACAAATAATATTTCAAAATGTTCCTGTGTATTTTGAAATATAATAAAACTCTTTCTCATGGAATAAAGCACAAGAGAAATACATTATTTACAACTTCCTTAAATGATAGTGATGAATTTCTTATCTTTCTACAGTTTTTCTCTGGGGTCTGGGTTTTGTTTTTTCTCTCTGAAGGAGTAGTATTTTAGGTTTAAAAAGAAAACGTAATATGAAAATCTCTCATTGTGTGGGATCACAGCAAATCAAACAAATTGTTTTTTTTATTTGGTTATAGTATCAAAGATAGCTTGAAGTGGAGGTGACGTAATATTGCCAGATGATGTATATAAATTATATCTTTGTAAATGTGTATTTTAATTATGTCAGAAAATATTTTAATTTAATTCATTCCAGTGTTTAATTTTTTTGAAGCTTTTATTTTCAATATGCTCGCGCCCCCTTTGTAGGGTCATCACGCCCCCCCCTAGGAGGCGTACCTTACAGTTTGAGTAGCGCTATCATATACAAATATTTTCTTTTCATTTTGTTTGATTTTACAAGCTCCTCACCTTATTTCATCTGTTGACAGTATAATGTGTAATCTTATGCCAGATTTTCATACAGATGTGTATTGATCTTCACTGAGACAAATCTATAAGGCAATGGTAGTTATAAACTATTAGGATATCCATCTGTCGATTCAAGAAAATTGATCTACCCAATTTCGAAATCTTCCTGAAGAATGCGTACACTTTTTATAACAAAAAAAAAATTGAGGGAATAAGAAGATGAGGATGTGTCGATTTAGGGAACGAGTAATGCATTTATTTGTTGGAGACAGCAGCAATGCAGGAGAAAATAGCAACTATAATATATAATACAAATACAACTGTGATTTTTATTACTTAGAACATCTTCCTCCCACAGGTAAAAATAATGGATACAAAGCCATGACAAATGTGTACAAAGTAAAACAAACTACAGGAGACAAAGTATTTTTGTCAAGTGTGTCCCAACGATCAGCACTTTGCGTTGATTCTTTCTTTAAAGCTCATCATATACAATAACAAGAATAAAAATATTTTTTTTTAATTTTGGAATGCATTTATATATGTATAAATATTATAATATAATGTAATCGTTTAAGTTATGATTTTAATAATAAAAATTGACAGTTAATATGTTTTTTGTACAATATAAATTTTTCATTCATCCTTTCTAATAATTCTTAACTCAAATGGAGAAATGTAATCAATCAAAAATTTCAGCACATACTAAGAGATATTTCGTAGCCGGCAGCTTTGGTACATCCGTTTACTACGAGATATCACCTGGTTGGCAGTCAATGTGTTACGCAAATCCAAAGCTATATCTAACTCCTCCTGAACTGCTTTAAAACTGAAACGGTAGGCCCGGCCCATAGCGTAAAGGTAAGTACAGACAAGAACAATGATACAATGATCAGTTATACACACACATAAATAATAAGAGATTGATTTTTTATAGGTAAAATCACTACTGATTTAATAAGCTATTGAGGTAATTGTTTTTTATATTGTTTTAAGACTGACTGACAGGATTTACTTTTAAATGTTGCTATTTAATAATTTATTTAAAATGGCTTATTTTTCAATCGGTTCCCAAGTTATAAATGAATTCTATGTTATAGTCATATCAGTTTACACTATATTGAATTTATGAAACTCTGTTTAATTGTATGACTTCTTCCTTTTGGATTTTCATGATAAATTAACTGATTATATAAAAATGAAAATAACAATAATAATAATTGTTTTGATACAGATAGGAAAGCATAGTAGTAAACCACTATATCAGTAAGTGTTGTCAGATCATCTCGTTCACCAACAAACATTTTCCCACAATCAACACTTTGTAACTAAGGGGACAGATTGTTACTGTCAAACCCAGAAAGAAACCATCTAATTATTTACTTATCAGAACTCTGCTGACACATTTTCTCCACACAAAAAATTGCAGAGAAAAAACCGAACGAACGCACAAAAAATGGGGATCCCAACCCCGATAATGTGTAACAAGTAGTAAGACACAATAGAAATCGTCCTGTTGTTTATTGTTGGAAGAGTTGGCGGGAGATTTCCCTGTAATTGGGCGCCATGATCATCCACAATCCTTCCCGAATCTTACCCGGAGATAACATCAATCGATCGCCGCGACATCCCGAGCTGTTGCCCGACTCCCTTCATTCATAATGCATCGGCCACTCACTGACCATTGGGCTCCCGTAAATGGTCGAAGAGGTAACATGATACATATCATAAAGATCCTTTTGGAAATATCAGCAATCGGCAAACAGAAAAACACTCGAATTGTGATCAAACAGAATGATACGAGCTATATTCTTTTGCTGGAGGTAATATCAGGAAATACAAGGGGATTACAGAGAAGAAGTGGTCACTCGATAAAATATTATACTGTTTCTCTTATATTACTATTGATATGAAGTGATATAAAACTTGACTATTACTTGTATGAAGTCAGGTAGAGTAAATATGATTTCGTCATGACAAAAATTATAGTATCTTGTAAATTCTTCAGCATTTGATACGTCATTGAACTCATGGGGGTGATTTTAGAAATTTTAAGATGGCGAATTTTCTTAGAATGTATTCAAAAAATTAACTCCCTGCTACATAGCCTTTTCACTTATTAAACAAAATTCAAATCTTCCTAAAATTTTAAGATAAGTTTTGTTTTTAAAACATAGTTTTCAGAAACAACCTTCTCAGAATGAGATTTAAATTATTATTAAACATACATGAGTAATAATTTATTAGATTTTGGCATTGGTTCACGATATAATTTTTCATTTCTCATATATATATATATATATATATATATATATATATATACTATTTATTTATTTTAAATACAGTATGAGTACATATGATAGACCCAATTTAAAAAAAATCCTATTATCGAAACTATTGCACATATTTTAATAAGTAATACATGAATGCAAAGATAAATATACCAAAAATTTTCCTGCTACTAATGTTCGATGTGTGAGCATCATTCTATCAATCTTAATGCTGCACCACTACTCACATGTCGTCCTCTGTTACTTGTTATGTCAATTGCAAATAATACGGCTTGAAATTTAATTTTTTTGTAAGATTTACCATACCATATTCTGGAAATTCCAAGTTTATAGACAGCAACTCTCGGGGACTTCGAACAAAACTCTGCCTCACCCTCTCCACTGCTTCTTCCGAGACGCTTGCCCTGCCGGTGCATTGCTTTATACAAGTCACATGTTTCCTTATATTGATGATAACATCGCAAAATACTCTTGTTGTTTGGTGCTTCTTTTAAGCAGCTATTTCGAAACGCACGTTGCATCGAGGTAACTGAAAACCCGTGAAAGCTCTAATACTCAGAAACTCTCCTCTGTCATTTTTACCATGTTTGGAGGGGAATTACGTCAACCTTGAATGTGCTATTGATCATTGGTAGGAAAAAAAAACTTTATATATTTCTCTTTCCATTAATATATCACGTATTGTAATAAATGCTGTAGTTTTGAAAACGTGATTTTTTTTAAGTCGGGTTCATCATTTACATTCATTCTGTACTAACATGTATGGGCAAACAATATTATTTATGCATAAATGAAATGAACTATAAATATTAACGGTTTTTCTCAGGGAAATCATTTTTATCTTGATATTAATAGTATAAATAAATTTATAGGAAAACTATGTAAAAATATTGCTTACAATATACGAAAATGCATTCGGCAAGATTTCGGAATAAATTACTATAAAATCATTTTCCCACAAACTGGACAATACTTAATATCATAAAAACTAACAAAACTATTTAATGAACGTACACACTTTTAATAACATACAATCATTTTTAAGATAATGATATTCATGAATGAATTGTGGCAGTTTATAACACACGAGGTAAAATAAAAAGAAAAAATATGAAGAGGAGAACGTAAGTTTTTATCAGCCTAAGTCCTCACATGGTGTGGTTTGGAAGTTAGGATAGATAGTTACATCGTTCAAATTCTTCTTTTAATTCTCTCAGAATACGATAGAACGACGTGTATTCGAAAATAATTATAATAATCATAATAATAATTTTCTTTATATCATTAGTTATTGATATATATAAATCTTAGGTTTTTTTTTAAATTAAGAAGTAATATAAAAAATGTTTAAAGTTAATTACTACTTAGGTCAACAAGAAAATTTAATTATTAAATTAATATTTGAAAAATCTGTATCAACATCAAGTGCCATCCTCTACAAGTTTTAAAAATGTATTTGAACTTCAGTGGATGAATAAAAAATATTTTATTAATGATAGAAAATTTGAACAAGTTATATATATATATATATATGCATATATAGGGAGAGAGTGAACTATAATAGCAGGAATTGAAAAATGAGTTTTTAACACTTAAACCATTTTGCTGGATGCAGCATTTCAGGAAATTAATTTATATTAAAAGTAAATATATTTAATTCTAAATCAAGGGATATTTATATTATTCCAGAAGAATGAAACAACAAAATGTAGCTCAATGATAAAGATATTAAATTCTGAACCCCACAACTTGTTATAATAAAGAAATTTAGGAGATCTTAACATTTTGTCACAATTTTTTCAGTTAAAATACATTTTTATCATATTTTATGTAAAGCACAACTACTTTTAGTCATGTATTTTGAAATGAATAGACCACAAAAAAGGTTTCTCTTTAATTTGCTTCAACCGTATAACGCAGCAAAAATTTCAAATTCTTTTATCTGATAAGAAATATCTGGGCTATATGTAAATATCTAACTGTAGAAATTATCTCAGAGAAAATTGTACAGTGAAAAGCCTAACAAGGTTACAATTAAACATGACAAGGTCATCTTGTTGACGGCTCGTTTATAAAAACTCGATAAATGTTACATTTAGGCAAAGCCAGTACACACATTTAAGTGTTTCCAAGAACGCATTTTTACGATACATGATTTCTTACACGTACAAAATGAATTCATGTGTCGGGGGCGTAGCTCAGATGGTAGAGCGCTCGCTTAGCATGCGAGAGGTAACGGGATCGATACCCGGCGCCTCCAAATTTTTTAACTTTCTCCGTTTTCTATTTATTTTTATTCTTAAAAATGAAATATTTATCCCTAAGGAAATCTGCATTTCTTCTATCGAGGTTCAAGTATCGATACCTCAGAAGACGCAAAGTGTAGATGGTATAGTGTGCGCCTTAAATTTGTTGAGGCTCAAAATCCTTTCGTTTGCGAAGAGTTGAAGTTAGAAGAAAAGAGTAAAATTCAGATGTTACCAGATGTTCAGATGTTGTTTACTTGATTGTGGTTGAATATTACGAAACACTTCGCCATTAGCTCTTAGGTGCCTTCAAAATATGATGTTAGTAAGTAATAGATCAACAGCTCTCGTAACTTCGACCGCAGTTGCCTTGCGCTCAAGGTAAATGACTCGTGGCTGGCATGTCACGAGTTCGAGCCAAGAACCACTGAAGATCCACCATGCAGTGGGGCCAATGCACGTAAAATATGTCGAGGCTCAAACGTCTTCCAGGTGGTGTGGTGTGAAATTTCCGAGAGTGGTGCCAGCTCAGGTGTCGTCCCGTCAATTGACCATAATTCAAAGTTACGAGAGCCTTCTCCAAAAGCCATCATGTAGCTGAATAGTGCGATGTTTGTGCGTCACGTAGCTTCGCAGCGCAATATTAAGAAACTAGCAATCCAAAGAAATTGATAATCACATATAAAGTGCATATGTAACATGTAAAATATTATTTATTGTTAATAATTTTAAAAAAAATTTAGAATTGAAACTATTAGTGACTTATGTTTTTTTATTAATTTCTAATATAAGCAACCGAGGCATTGGTGATGTTGCTCAGATTGTAGAGCGCTCACTTAGCACGCGCGAGGTACCGGGACCTATACCTGGTGCCTCCACTTCCTTTCGTTTTGAGAGATACATGATTTTTAAGAAATCATGCTTCTCACCATTTCCGAGGAAACACGGTTATAAATAATTCCTGTGTGCATGTTGCTTTTTTCGTTAATAATTTTCTGTGGAATATATATATATATATATTCAGATTTTTTAAGATTAAATATTTTTCATTAATGCGGAACAAATTCTTCCGATACTTGATACTTCGAATTGAAATAAAATAATTTAAAACTATTGCTATTTTTTAAGAGCACGCTTTAGCAATAAATTTCCTTCCATTAAAAGATTCAATGTAATTACGAACTGCTTTCAAATAGATAGAAGGAAGGGGTTTTTATTTGAACATTTACACTCACAAAATATTGTGATGTTTGTTTTTTTTGGCGTCATTTTGAAGTACTTTTTGAAAGAACGTATACAAAATAAAGGAAGTAAAATGAATTTAAGAAATGTGTTATTTTTACTCAGTATAAAATTGAAAGTAAAAACTAATTTATTAAATTCTAAATGTTTTAAAGTTCATACTAAGACTACACAGTGCCATAAAAATTTTGGAATTTTATGTATTTTTCTTAAAGAAAAAGAATAGTTTTTACACAAATCATAATAACCCTAATTGTGCTATTAAAGAAGAATTTTTATTGGAAATTATTAAAAATCTGATGCTGAAAAATATTGAATATATCCGATGTTATTTTTTGTTAATGCTTTTTTTACGATCTATAAACTTGCGATCAATTTTCCTTACTTCATTTGTAATTTAACTATTTAGGATTTGGAAAAAAAATCCAATTTTCGTATTAAAGTTGCTATAAAGAAAATTGGAAACTTTAACGGAAAATAAAAATTTAAAAAAGATGGGTGTGTGACGGGTCTTATTCGCATCTTCTACTAATCCTCTTGGAGAAAAATAATTTTTAATTGACTTTTGATTTTAAAACCAACTTCCGTACAGAGAACTTGATTATATGCTATATAATTTGAGTACTACGTAAACCCTAGCAAAGTGAGTGTTTGAGTTAGTTGCTATTATTGTTAGATTAATGAAGTGACTTTCGAAAGTATTAATGAACTTGAGAAATACTTCACACAGGGATATACAGTTGACCAGAGTGAGATTTGACTAATGCTGTTTCATTGGGGTCATTTCTTGGTTCCTTTAAATTCAATCAATATAACCAATTTTGTGGAAAATACTGTATTAAGATCAGCTATTCTTTGGCTAGCCAAAAAGAGTTAGGTTCGGCTAAAAATTAAAAGATCTTTGGTGATGACATCCGTTCCATTGAAATTAAACACACAATCCAAACAGATTTAATCAAAACTAACAGAGGAGGATCACTTCTTGGACAAAACTTTTCCTTTTCTCTTACAATATACAGTTATTCCTCGACGTAACCTACCATGACTTTAGATAGCCTGAAGTTATACGATTTTCAATCTCTTTAATTCGTCTTTTGTTTGAGCATCAAGCAGCTCGATTATTCACTTCCCGCTTCCTATTTAGCTAACGTAAATGTTCGGCCGTATCGTGCGGAATCGATGCTTAGCTGAAAAAAATTTTATTTCGTGTTTTTTGTTTCTCATCTGTGGAGTGTGTGTTTGTGTGTAATTACATGTTGTAATTGCTATATCATGTTTATCATATGCATTATATCTACGCAGATTAGAGAGACGACTAAGTCATCCAAAGGAAGAAGAATTAATTCCAATGCACTAAATAAACAAAAAAAAAATAATAAAACTTTATCTTTGAAATGTCAACTTAACATTAAAGATTTTGATATAAAAATAAATATTTGTGAATTAGCAAATAATTTTAATCTAACGGAATCGAAGGTCAAAAAGCTATAAAATGTTTAGAAAAAATTCTCGACGCTGTGAAAAATGTTCTGTCTTTAAATTCAACCATTGTTTGTAAACACAGTGTTATTATCAGTGAAATCAAATTTTTTTAAAATTTTGGTGTAATAATCATATTTTTTTCTGCACTATTATTTTCTTTTTTCCCAGCCCCAACTAAAAATAGTTTACATTTATTTATATGCCAAATTATACCCCAACTTATGCGAATTCGACACACGTGGTCATCACTTAGTTCCACCTATCGCGTGAATTCGGGGTATTAATGTAAAAAAGTAAGTGTGTGTGTATGTGTGTGTGTAAACATTGTAGCAACAACAATAATTATTTTTTCATGAAAGAGAAAAAAATTAAGCTGGAGGCGCCGGGTATCGATCCCGGTACCTCTCGCATGCTAAGCGAGCGCTCTACCATCTGAGCTACGCCCCCGACGGCAACTATTAACATTTAAGAATAATTAAAATAAAAGTACAGCATGGCAGATTAGTAAACTTTGCCTTATACCGTTAAAGAGCCCGAAGGTGTTTCACCTACTTTCTATTCTGCGAAGAAAAGAGTGTCAGTGACACAGCTGCAACCTCCATTCCTTATTTCCTGAAAATATTTTATTTCGATTACCTGGATCATTGAACTGAAAAGTAGCACCAGAAGAATATATTTCATTTCTATTGAAAATATTTCTAAGAAATTTAAAGTAGTTTAGCCCAGGGTGTTGAAGAATCTATTCTGCCGCGCAATTAAATATTAATGTGTTGCATCTTATACAGATACGGTCTTATTCATTACATTTTATGCGTTTTGAAAAAGGAAGGAGCAGAAGAATATTTTTTTTAACTTTTCAATCTGGAATATAAAGTTTATTTTATAAATTTTAATATATATGAAACATTTATATTCCGTATTTTGATTTTGAATACGACCGATGGGAATAATATCTGGATTTCCTTGAGGCTGAAAGGTGTAAATTATCTTTCACATAAGAAAACTACTCGATGTATTTAAAGTGAAAACAGTCACTCTTAATTGTACTTTGTAGATGCTTAAAGTATTCAAGTTCTTAATTTATCCGTTTACTAAGTTTAATCGTATACTAAGAATTATTATAATGAACTATCTATCCTTTTTGCAGCATAAATTTTATGGTTTTATATACCTTCTAATTATATTGCAAATATATTTAAATAATGATTACATATCATGATGGTAGAAAAGTTACAAATTAAAGAATTGTAAAAATGTTATATATTATTCCTAAAACTTTAGCTTTACCTGAAATATCTCACTGAAGAATTATTTAATCTTGTATGAAAAAAAATGTATAAATTCCTTTTTGAATGAAAATATAAAAATCCTAATATTTGTTTGTAGTCTTATACGTGTTTTGTTCATCCTTTCCTCCCTTAAAGTAATAAACATGATTACAAACAGCTATTATTTCTCAAATATATGACATAAGCTTTTAAAAGCGTCTCTTGTGGCTGCAACATTTCATATCAAATTGAGTCATTTAAATTACGTTTTAACATATTTTCGACAAATAAAATGAGACGTTCAAAGCTGAAAATATCAAAATATAAAAAAGGGAAAAATAGAGAAATTGAGTTTATTCTGGTATGAATATACACAATTCTACAGTTAAGAATGCGATTCACTGACTGTGACAGTCTTAAATATAACAATTACTATTTTTAAAACTTTATATAAAATAATATATGCATTAAGACACGTTAAACAGAAAATAAATAAAATAAAGTATATATATATATATATATATATATATATATATATATATACTAGCTGACCCGGCCCGGCGTTGCACGGGCTTTTACCAAGGGTATAACTTAATCACCATGTTAATTTCTTCCTTTCTTTCTGACGCCAGAACTTTTGTGTGGGTGTGACGCGTACGATGTGAGTGTATGGCCCGTGAGTGCGTGTCATGGCTTTCTCGTTTAACATTTTCCCTTCTCTTCACAAAACCAGCACTTCCAATATTATTTCTCGAAATTACTTTTACTTCTTTGTTTCTTTCCTCTCCGCTTAGCCCGGCGTTGCACGGGCTTTTCCAGTGAATAACTTAATCCCCATGGGAATTTCTTGTTTCCCTCAGGACGATAGCACCTATGTGTGTGTATGCGCGATGTGAGTGATTTCTTTAACTATAACATTAAAACTCCCTTTTTCGAAATTTGTTCTTGCGTTGGTGTGGTGTGGTACTTAGGAGAGGTGGGTAAAAACTTAGGTGTCGTCCTCGTCACTTGACCATGGTTGAAAATTTCGAGGTCCGTCGCTAAAAACCCTAGAATAGGCGAACAGTGCGAATTTATAAATCACTCACTCACTTTTCAATTCTTTCGTTGCAATTTTTTAGTCCCCGGAAACGAAAATGTGGCCTTTTTAAAAATAGTTGTATTTTGAAAAAAGACAAAAAAGTAGAAATTTTTCAAATTACAAAATTTTATTACTATTTTAAATTTTGAAGTAAAATTGTGAGTATATTTTGAAATGTTCGACACACGGGAAAAAAGTTTCATGCAATTATCTTTATAAAAGAAGAAATTATTAAATTATTGCTTTAAGTATTTTGAGTGTTTTGTTAAAATTTGTTCAAAAAAGTTTTTGGCTTTTTATTTTTTGAATCACTGATTCTAAAAGTTTTAAAAATCATTTTTATTTAAACGCGACGATTTTGATTAATTTTAGAAAAAAATCAGAAAATATGCAAAATATCATTGTTTTGTTAAAAAAAAGTTTTTTTGTTGTTAATTCTTAAAAAAAAAGATAGTTTTTAGCATTTTATTTTTTTAATCACTGATTCTAAATGATCAATGATTTTTTTAAAAATCGTTTTCATTTAAATTCATATATATTTATTAATTTTAGAAAAAATGAAAAATACAAAACAAAATTAATTAATATTGATTAAAAATATTCATTTAGCAATTAATTGTGACATGCCAATTTAGTGATTTTTGGTATATTAATAGCACGCAATTAATAATGAAGAATTTTTTATTTGAACATAGTTTTTATTTTTTTCTAAGGAAGTTATGCTTATTTAACTGAATATTTCAAAAAAGATTTTCGAAAAGGGCAAATTTTGTGTTTTTATTATGAAATTATATGTCAAAAAAAGATTTATACATTAGGCATTATTTTAAAGTAAACTATAAGTTTTATGAAAGAGAACAAAATTTTGATACTGATAAATATTTTAAATGAGTCTCAGAAATATATTGAATACATTTTGTCATCTTAATCTAACATCTATAATGATTTAATTTTGAAAATTATCTAAAGAAAAAATGACGAAAATTGAAGCAAAAATAACTTTTTCCCTCGCATATTTTTAACTCGCCAGATTTACTGATTTCCCCCTGTTTAAGGCAGAACTTTTTAGTGTAACCCTTGAGTTAGATGCGGTCGACGGTTAAACAGTTCAAAGGTCTTTGGCGCAAATCTATTTTTCGACTCCAAGGTTTGGCTAACTGTAAAATCGCGTATTTATTATTTTTTTTATTTTATTTTTAGGGCATAATTTTTAAGTTAATGCTTTCAAACTTCACGAATTAATTGCCAAAATTAAGTACTTTTAAATAAAAACAGGTACAAAAAATACTGTTTAAATTATTTCTTGCAAAAACGGTTTTTTACGAAAATCACAACAAAAATTTTAAAATCCGTAATTTTTGCGAATTTTTTCAATCATCGTACAAATTACAGATAATTTTCTTTTACACACGGAAATAAAGTTTCGTGCGATTATTTTCATAAATGACAAAGTTATTCAATGTTAAGTTAAAATATTGAGTACTTTTTGAAAAATCTTTTAAAAAAAAGTTTTGGGAATTTTATTTTTTAAATGACTGGATCTAAAAGAGAAATGCTTGAAGTTATTTAGTGTAGAATATTGTTTTAATAACACGAAAACAATTCATACTCAACAATTTAGAAATAATTTGCATAAAAACGCATCAGTTTTAACCCTTTTTTAAAAAATTCTTAAAAAATAAAAAATATCATTATTTTGCAAAAAAAATATACCGTATTGTAGCGAAATAAATCATCTTTCCAATTCTGCAATTATTTTTTGTCTGATTTCAAAGGTAAAAATTGGATGGCAATTTTAAGATGGTGGAAACGTCGCATCACCGCTCGGCCGAAACGGAATGGAAGCTCTGCCAAGTAAACAACCCGCAAGAGTAAAACAATTAGGCGTTTTATGCTTTATAATTAATATCTTTTTTAACTAATTGCAATATCGGAATGAAAAATAGTTTACATCCTATTCTCAGACCTACTGAATATACGCACAAAATTTCATTAGAATCGGTCTAGCCGTTTCGGAGGAGTTTGGTTACAAACACCATGACAGGAGAATTTTATATATTATATATATATATATATATATTAGGATATCCATCACATATATATGTGGTAAGTCTTCATTTAATTGTTTTAGCTTTGATTTTAAAATATTCTAGTAACTTTTATTATAAGCTATAATATTATCGTTTTATATTAATAGATTATGGTTTTATTTGTAATAACAGTTAAACTTCTCTAGACATTTCTTACTTTCTCTATTTCCCAGAATATTGGCAAATACGGGTGAAGGTTGGCTGGTCGCAAAACTTTGTTTAAACCTGAGAACCTGATTCCTAAGGCCAGGAGTTTGCTTTAGAACTACTGTGGCTAAGACTTTATACTATCATGGCTATAGTTATCTTAGGTTAATAACTATTTTGTGTTTATTTTTGAAATATATATATATATATGATGGATATCCTTAAGTTTTAAGTATTATTAAACATTGAACCACACAGAAGCTTAATTTTTTATCTTATTCAACCGATTCTTCAACATAATTGATCTTCAATATAGGGTTGGTTGAGTTATATATAAGGGTAGGAAATGATAGGTAGGCCACTCTCTCTAACGCTTTCTCAGACACATATGCATACATATATGGGCTACTTATATGTTTTATTGTGTAACGAGTTCTATTCAGGCTTCTACTAATCCTCTTGGAGAAAATAACCTTTTTAACTGTGATTTTAGTTCAAAACCACTTTTCAAGGGAGGACTTGATTTTATGCAAATGCAAACTTCTATTTAAGTGCTAGTCGGGAAGTAGGCATGATGATGGTTGAAAGTTGATCCTAAGAGGAAATCATAGTGTGAGCGACCGGTGGTTGCACTTCGTAATATTAATTCGAAAGTGAAGAGATGATTCATAGAAAGGTGGAAGTCATCCACCTTACGGCTGGCGGTTTAGCAAGTTAGCAGCGAGAGCGTTCGAGAGAATAATTAAGATAAGTGCTTCTATATATTTTATAAGATTAATAAGTTTCATTGCTCTTTGAGTTTAGTTAGCAGCGTGCATTCTCTTAAATTCTCCTGTGCTAAATCCTGAATAAAAGTAGTTAACTTTAGATCATGCCTCTTTCTTATTTCAACTCTCTGACACCCGCGGTCGACGAACCATGACTATTGGTAAGCGATTAAAACAGTTCGGAGATCACTGTTCCTTATCAACCCCATCCAAAACTTTTTCCACGGTGATTCTTAGCCTTTCAAATGCCATCGGTGCAGAATTTGGTATACACATCAAAAACCATTGTGACACTGCGTAAGTAAAATCATGTGTGTTGCCAAGTCTCCAAAACCGTAATGGTCTTATGAGTTCTGTGTGTTAGAAAAAGTCGCTGAGATTGAAAAAATAGGGTGGAAAAATGACAAATCCGCATCGTCAATAGGAGTGAGTAGGTGCATTGTGGGGAAGAAGATTGATGACTGTTGATAATACAGCTCAATTTCTTGATCAGACATCTGATAACTTGTCCCCTAATGTTCCATAAAAGACAGCAGCAATGAACTTAACTTTTTTTCAAGAAATCTGTTAAGATGACTCCAGAACAGCCCCCTCTTTCCCCCCAAAAAAGACAGCATCCCCTTCTGTGCAGACTTCTGTATTTCAGCTTTCTTGGAGAGAAGTGAATCCCTTTGCTTCCATTCCTTGCTCATTTCTTAAGTCTCTGGTCATAATAATAGATCTAGAATTACTTCATAGTTGCCAGGCAATCCAAAGAGTCATTTTCACTTTCATCCAGAAGGTTCCACCCATAACTTGGCTAAAAAAGTCAGTAGTAGTGGAATCCAGTCAACTAACATTTTTGAAATGCACATATCTTCGTAAATCACTTTTTGCTCATTGACGTAATTAAAATCAATATCATTCATAATCATTTGGATTGTGCTCTTTCTTCTAATAGCATAAAGTACATCATAAGTTCTTCACCTTGGTAGTATAAATTGACGGGATGGTCTTGCGCTTCTTGGGTCTTCTGTATTGGATTTAGGGTCAGTTTAAAAATTCATTTACCGTCTCTCAACTGTATCATATAATGGTTTACCATTTCCAAAAACAGCCATTATTACTTCATAGATTTGCTCAAGGTATTGTATTCTTATATTTAAATGAACTTAATCTCATCACGAGGATTGATGTCTTCCATAATGCGTGCTAATTTAATCCGGAGGTGGTGGAAATACTCATGTCGTGTCTTCAAGTCATTACGATCTTCCCTCTGTCAAATTCGCTTAGATCAGCAGAATTTTCCATACCTCGCAAAATTGAGTGGTAGAATGAATCCTTGCTTTGTCCAGCAGCAGTTAAATACCATTTCTTCTTAATTATGGGCCCTCCAAAGTTAAACAGACAAGTCCATTGGAGAATGAGAAGGTGTTAATAATGTTTTGGCTCAAAAGTATATCAAAATGTTTGAAAGAGAAATTTGAGAAGATCAGGTTTCGATGCAATACTTTGATTTCTAAAGTAGGTTTATTTCTTTTCGTAACTTTGCATCATGTATTTAAATGTTTCCTTCTCACAACACTTTCCCTATCTGCAAAATCTGAAGGATATGTTTAAATATATTTTTTTTTTTAAAAATGACTAGTTATACTATAGCAATTTTTTAAGTACATGTGCTGCATTATTATTAATTTTTTTTACAAAAAAAGTTTTTAAATTTTTGATTATTTTTTCAAAGATGCAAAATTGGCTTTCACAGTGTTACAATAAATTTATGACAACAAAAAAGGAAAAGATGTAATGTACGTTTCTTTAAAAGATAGAACTATATAATGTAAAATTCAAGAATATGATGCGGTTCCATATAATTATAATTCTTTGAGAGCTATACATACAGGTCATAAAGGAACCAAATATGCATTCTAATAGTACTATAATATTTTCACGGATATTTTTGTGTATCAGATTTCAGAGAGTTCCTAGCTTCATGGAAAAAGCTGTAATTAAAAAAATCAAAATAACTACAGAAATAAATATTATGCTTATAAAATTATGTAATCATATGATACATGTAATTTTATGAGAACTGTCTTCCTTTATATATATATTACAAAAATGTACAAAATTAGTTATATACCTAAGATAACTATAGTCATGATATATATATATATATATATGATCTTATTAATTTTTAACATATTGGAATCTTTTTAATTGTATGAATTAAGAAACATATACCTTCCACTTAAGAATTGAAAATAAGATTTTATTCGCGAACATTTTTTTTCTGCATCAAAGAGTAAATTTTTTTAAATTACAGTAAAATAGGGCGGAATTGAAGCTTCCGAAAGAGGTATGGGGTGGTTGTTTTGTTTCAAAAAACTGAACCTCTCAAAATAATAATAAAAATGTTTAACCATATCAATACAAATTGAGTTAATTTTTATATGTATTGTAAAGATAAATATAGGGGGGGGGGGTACCACGCAGAGAGTTTATTGTTCCTGATATTTTATTTGAAGTTTTAAAACATTTCAAATCAAGGTGAAGTGGCCTTCAAGGGGAACAAAAAGAAAATATCCAAAGGTAAACCTTCAAAGTAATTTGGAAAGAGAAAAAGTTTTTTTTTCTCTCCCACTGAAATGACTAACTCCATTTTCGAATTGGAAGAAAAATAAAAAAGAAACAGTAATCCCTGAGTCGTGTGTGTTTAAACATATGACAACTAAACATAATTTTAAAGCATCTGGCGTAATGATGTTTTAATGCTCCGATTTTATTTTCTTCGCCATGAAGAAAAGAAGGCCCGAGCTGTTGAAAGAAATAAAAGGGGAAAATGTACTGTGGATGCAATTCTGTCTGGCCAAGAAATTTAATTCTGAAGTAATCTAATTTAACCGCGAAGAACAAAAAATTGAATTACTAATCACTGAAGAAAATAAGGAATAGAAAATAAGAGGAAAAAAATGGCAAAAGTTCTTTAAAATTGCTTTCTCGTGAGAAAATGATAAAAATAATATTCTAAAAACCTACCCTTCGGGCAAATAGCTTCATTTATTCTTTTATAAAAATGCATCTGTAAGATTTTTCATTTTCTGCTCCAGATTTAATTTTAAGGGACGAACTATTTTACGCGCACGGATGAACACGGATCTCTTTCTTCTTCTTCCATCCTCTAATTGGACGAAGCGAGCTAGCGGAGGGATACATTTTCGTATCCGCAAAAGTTTAGAACTTTTTCTTTCACTGCTTAGTTTGAAAAAAAGTTTCGTCGTCGTCTTCTCTCTCTCTTCTGTGTCAATTAATGGCGAACATGGGACAAGAAATATGTGCATTAAGATTTCTTTGAAATGTCGAAATGATCATTTTTAATTATGCACTAAAATAGTTATAATTAATAAGATTTTTTACTAAACATCCGTTTGTATATCATTAAACTTTTGGAGCGTTCTTTTCCCCTTCATGCGTTTAGTGAATTAATTATTTTAATGACGTCACTAAACATGACATGCGATAATTGTAAATGAAGTTCATTGAATTTTTATTTTTACTCTAATTATGCCTCTTAAACTCGCAATAAATATACTTTCTAAAATTTTATTTTTTTTCTAAGAAAAATGGTAATTCGTGATA
Organism: Trichonephila clavata; assembly: GCA_019973975.1. Classification (NCBI taxonomy): domain Eukaryota; kingdom Metazoa; phylum Arthropoda; class Arachnida; order Araneae; family Nephilidae; genus Trichonephila; species Trichonephila clavata. The sequence goes on from BMAO01025462.1 coordinate 239,290, forward strand.
AAAATATTTTAAAAATATAACAAACATATTTTTACATGCATTAAATTCCTCTAAATGAAACCTAATATTTACCAATTCAAAATTTATTTTTGAATATTTTTCAAAAAATAATTTTACTCTGTGTAAAATGTTTGGTGGATCTATATAAAACATGGGTAATATTTAATGAAATATTTCATTTATAACGAATTTAAATATTATATCGCAACATTTTTCCAATTATTAATATGCATAGTCATAATAATATGTTGATAAGAATGAGCAACTTAAAAAAATCAATTATTTATGTTACATGTTTTTATTTCAATTTTGTGATGCGCTAGATTTGTTCAGAGCTATTGATTCTGATTTTCTTAATGAATTCATGCTTATTTTCGTGAATTAGTATAGAGAAGTAGGTAAATAATTGGAATAAATTTCATTTTCAAGCTTTTGTAGAAAATAATTAAGAACGTGGTAAGCCACGCAGTAGGAGTGAAACTGTATATTGTTTTTCCTTCTCTATAATCAGTATTCATTGTCAAATTCAGTGTCCGTTTCAAGAATTCAAAGAGTTGCTTTGCTTCTTCTGAAGCAAAATTAACATTAAAATCTCCAGTTAACATAATCGGCTTTTAACCATCATCGGACCCAATGATTGCAGCAGTCTCTGATGTGTACAGCACTAAAACTTTATGGGTAAAGATGATAAAAGCTGTGACAGAACTACCTGGTGATATATAGACTTTCCCCTGGACTTCCTACTAGTTTTGCTTTTTTTTTTCTTTCACGAAACTCTTTTACTCTTTTTGCATTTGTTCTAGGTATTCTGACCAGAATTAATTTTGATTCAATGGAAATAAAAATTAACAATATGAACTTAATGCATCACTAATAGAAGTCACTGTGTTTGTTTACAAGAAGCTATCCGTAGCGATTCTGGCGCGACGTTAGTGACCTGTACACAATGCCCCAGACACTCCCGTAACGGGAAGAGCTATATAATGGTAATATTTTGGGTACGTTTATTTGTTGAAAACGGCACGTTTTTATTACAAAAAAACTACGAAAATACGCCTCGCGAATTCGTTACGAGAGTAGCAAGGGTGCCCACTTTATGTCACCAATACCTAAGCGCCTTTCGTCCATAGCAGCAAGATGTACTTTTGATGCACAATTCCCCCTTAGCAATCGTCCAACTTTTTCACGGATATGACGCAAGTCACGTGGTGTACCCCCCCCCACTCTTTCCCCCTCCCTCTGGCTATCTCCTCACCATGGCGACATTTTGGGAGGATGGGGGGGGGAATCACTAATTCCGTTCGCTTCTTCACTGTTACGCAAAACTGGGTAAATTTCCCATTCACTCCCGTCCCCAAACAAGTTTTACTTCAAAAACTCATAATTAATAAGAAAAACGATAGAAGGATAGTTAAAACCGTTTTAATATATGCACTACATTTGTGATATTTTTAGACTTCATTCCTATAGAAACTGACCATCTTGAATTTAGTTTGAGTTAATTGAATCTGAAAGATATAGATGTTATTGCAGTTTCATTTGCATTCTCAGGATTATATTTTGTTATCTCGTATTCCCTTGAGTAAATGCTTACTCTATTATACGAGGTAGTTTCTTAAGGTCAATGTTGAACTATAAGGAAAACACAAAAATAACGAAATTTTATTGTCAAATATATATACGTTCTGCAATAGTCTGGAAGCCATGACTTACTCAGTTCATCAGTTTAAGGAAGAGATGTAAATTGTTCAATGCCAAGTCAGGACTGTGCGATGGGGTATCAAACACACATCAAATTTAAAGTACTCCAAAACTAATGGGTAACAACAGAACTGTGAGTTGACAGAAGCATTTAGCTGAAAGTGATTTTCAATTTTTCCTGAGATAAGTATTGGAAAGTATGCCTTCAAAACAACGTTCAGGACAATCTCACATCACTTTTGGAAGTTTTCTCCGAAGAAGAAATCGGAAAGCCATTGAAGAAATATGTGACAAATACCATAATGATATTCCTTCAGAGCAATTATTACATAAAAGTAATCCTATTCTTTACTTGCGGTATTATATTTTATATTTTTCTTGTATTTTTCACAATCTATCGTAGTCGTATCTAACGTTGTCGTAGCCTTTCGCTACCCCTAATATTATCAACTCCCCTTTGGGTATTACCTGAATCCGAACGTGTAGAATGATTAATAAATTTAGTACTCATTTTAACAAATCAATCTTATTTATTGATTTTTCTTAATTAAGAGATTACACAAATACTATTCAATTTTAAGAACAATAAAACACAGCGGAGAATGAGAAGGGTTCAGTAATCATGAACGACGGAATCTCCGAAAGATTGACGCGTGCAATCACAGCTACACACTTATACTTAATTGTAATCTATAAAACTAACCTGATTTCTTCTGTTATGGCAGGTTCGTCTAGTTGGTTCTTTAAGATCTTGATTGGGTCAACTTGAAGTAGGATTCCTTTAATAGGCGACTTATTTCTCAGCTATTCTCGTAGTTCTTTTATGAACTAATTTTATCCACAACGGTACGATGGACTCTACTCACAACATCTACGTTTACATTTGAAAAACACTTTCTCATTTCATTTCATTCTCTCCTTTCTAACTCGCTAAACCTGAACTTATATAAAATATCTCATTTGCATAAATCACGCTTTGGCTGCCGGTGGAGATTGGTTGAAATAAATAAAATATTGAAGAATATGAGGAGGTTAGTGAAACGCGTAAGAACCCGTCACAAGGTTAAATACAAAGATACACCACATTTATTACACTGATAGCTTGTTGGAAGGAAAAATACATTTTTATATCCAAACCATTTATTATAAGAAATACTATTCTAGAAAATAGTTGGATTTAATACATGGCATGCGTAGGAAAAATATGCACCTGGAAAAGTGTTACGATAACAATCAATTAATCAAAATTGAAATCATGCTAAAATGTCTATCAACGATTAAATAAATATATGGTTTCTCTGATAGATTAATACCATCAGAAAGTGAATACATACATGTTCATTATTATTTTCTTACTTTGGAATAAGTACTCCCAACCCTTATTTACTCGATCTTTTTTAGGGTTTTGAAATATTACCGCCCAAGAAAATGCTACATTTTACACTAGTAGCTAACTCTAACTCAAATAAAGGTCTCTGATTTTTACGTGAAAGGAGGCGGGCAACATTCGTTAATTACTGCTAGATTAATTTTTCAGAATGCATTTAATGCATAAAGATTAAGAACACAGATATTCAGTGGATTCAAGCAGAGCGTATTATCGTCAAAAAGGGCAGCTCTGCGTGGTCGTGCGTTATTTCTTTAAAAGCCTTGTCGTAAGATCGTACGGGTTAGAGAAAATTAGACATTAGTATCCCTTTAAGGCCCGAAATATTTTCATCTTTAAATACTACATTCTTCTGGCTATTATCACTATACTGACCTCGATGACACTGGGAAAAACAAAAACAAAATTTTTTTATACGCTCCTGGAACCCAAAAAGACTAAGAATGAATGTGCGGACTGTGTCTTAAAGAGATATCGCCATAAAAATTAACTAGTTTTCTACAGAACCTCAAAAGAGTCGCACGTTGGGCTCAAGAAACCCACCCTTATAGCTCCTTATAGCATTCATTCTGAGGTCACTATACCAGAGTGGAAATGTAATGGCATGTTCAGCCATCTAATAATATCCCTCCACAAACACATATACCATTGCCACCAAAAGTGTCAAATTATTTGATGTTTGCAAAAAAATGACGTTCTCCAGGTACTCTCCAGATGAAAACTCGTCTAGAACCTATGTGTGCTGAATCGTAATTCATCACTAAAGAGCACATGCTGCCAATCTTGCTCAATTCGACAGTGGTGTACACGGTTCAAAGGATAGGCTTTCTTGTGAAACTGCGTAAAAGGAATCCACCCCTTTGGTCAGGCTGCTCTCAGATAACCGTCTAAACACATTTTGGCCTCGATACCATTGTTCCAGAAAAAGCAGCAAAGTCTTAAGATAGGTGCCTAACAGTCATACATAAGTGTTCCCAAGCATTTAAAGTCACATAGCCATCCACTGTCTATGATTCTCTTGGGTGACCTTGTCAAGTCCTTGTATAATCGTACCTCATCTCTGAGACTGTTGCCAGAATCACCCTACGGAAAATTATAGCCTGCGGGCAGCTTACACCAGTAACTGTTCTAGCCTACAACGGCTCTTCATTTTAATTCATGGTTTAAACTATTCCGTGTAGTTATTTAAACCACAATGATGTTACTTTTTTTTTAACAAATGATGCTCCACAAAAATATGGTAGTTTCTGAAATCTTTAAAAGAAATTGTACACTTTTAAACTGTTTTTAGACGCATAATTGCAATAGTTTTCGAAATTACACAATATAACACATTACTTCCTTTTATTAAAAAAATGTGTCAGATATTTCTATTAATTGCAAAAAAATGTATCTGTAACCTCCAGTATAGAAACATATGCAGTTGATATATTTTCTTTATCTCCGCAATTTTTCAAGTCTGTTTAAATTTGTATCCTTTATTTGTGTGGAATGCAAATATAGCATGGCACACGAAATTGTATAGAAAAGAAAATTTAACTGTAATATTTACGAAATCCACGTTTTTAGGGTTAAAATAATAAAACGGATGATTAATATTACAAAATTTCATTTGTAGTATATTTAAATATCTTAAATAAAAAGACATTTAACAAATATTATAGAATTGGAAATACAAAAAGCATAAAATATATTATTTCTTAAAAAGTTTTTTCGCGTTGCTTTTTTTTAAACATAAAGCATTTGAGTATCAAAAATTTATTGTTTTCGTTTATTTAATTCCCTTTTCCAACTTTTAAGTGAATTTTTCCAGCTCGAAATCGCAGTTTTAAATAAAAAGTTATAAAACGATTTTTGAGCCTCATTTTTCTTAAAAATTATATTTCTCTAAAACATCCTATCACACAAAAATTTATCGATTTCCTTAAATCCCCGTTTAGGAAAGTCAAAAATCTTAACAAAATGCCAAAAGTTTTCATTGCAAATCTCGGATCCTTTGTTTAGCGTTCGGGGAAGTGCTACTCCCTGACACCTCCTCTCATTCCAATAACCTCCCACTCCCGTTTTAAGTTAATTGCTAATATAATTAAAGAAGACGAGTCAAAAAGTTTAGAAATGGGATTCTGAGTGAACGTTCTCTACTAAAAAGCAACGCTGGAAAGAGAGAGAGAGACACTTGTTGAAGGAAATCAATGGAAATATTGGAGAACCTACCATAAACTAATCCTCACAAAGCGCGATCAACAAATGGCTTCAATGGAATTAATTAAACGACGGGTCTCTATAGTTAATTAAAACGGCTTTGTTGCAATGGAAATCCGGTTCGCGTAGAGACAACACAATTACTCACGTGCAGCAACAAAAATGAGATCTGTTTTTGTACTTAATTAAGTTTCTGTCATTAGGCTTAACAAGTTTTGTTACTTGCTCTTATTTGGAAATAAAGTACTGGTATTTTATGTTTTGTTGCTAACAATTATGTGCAATATATCTTTTGTGCTAGATATACAAAGACTAAAAGCATAGGCACATATGATTCATTTTGACTTATATATGTAAGTTTTCAGATATTTTAATCAACTTAATGCCTTTCACTTTAACAATACTGATCTCAATGTATTTGATTTAAAAATTTATTTACTTGTAATAGCTTTAACTATTGAATGCATTTTATTTTACCCAAATTTCCTAAATTATTTAGTTTCATAATAATTTATGCTTTTATGTTAAAAAAAAGCAGCTATATGCTGTTATTCGAATAAAGCGTATTGATGCCATAGAGAGAATTCTAAAAAATGAAAATTTCATGAGAATGATTACAGAGATTTAAATTAGGAAATGACCACGTATAATGCATGTAATTTAAAGCACATTCCACACTCTCACGTAGTTATATATTATAAAAGGACAGAAATAAAAAACACACAGTACTAATTCAATTAACAGTAATTGTAATTCTATTTAGACTTTCAATTAAGTTATAATATTTTATTTAATATTGTAACTCTGTTTACACGTTTAATTAAATTATGATAATATTCCATATGATATTGAAATTCTGTTTACACATTTAATTAACTTATGATAATAGTTTTCATAGTGATTTTATTTTTCATTGTTCTCTGATCTGATTTTTGGAAGCACTTTTTGAATTACTTTCAAGGGGGATTGCAATACCTTATAGGACTTTCCTTCTTTTAAAGGCGGAAATGTAAGCAATATCCTAAAACGAGACTAAAATTGTTTTAATTCTGTCTAATGAGATGTTATAGAAATCTACAAGCAATTATGAAAAGAAAAAAGACGTAATGGATGTTCTAGCTCCAGTTTAAAAAAGTGTATTTGACCCTATTTGACATTTTTAGCAAAACTAAGTCGTATTTATAAACCCGTGCATTATTTAAGTTTCCATAATGGCCATAAAGAATTTCTAAATTTTAACCCTCTGAAAGTGATTTTTTTGAAAGTTTTGATTATGGTGTATAGATTTGAATGTAATAAAATAAGTGTTAAAAAATGAAAGTTTTCTTGGAGTTATATTTTTTTACAAATTTTTGAAAACAATTCTCAAAGTTTCTTAAGGATTCTAAAATTTACAGATAAATCATTAAAATTTATTTAATACTATTGTTAGATATATGAAGATATATGCAATTTCATGGAAACCTTCATTAAGTTTTGCTGGTCTGGTGCACTTTTAGGTATTCAGATCTCACTCAAGAAGGGAGCTCGTTGCTTATATGTTTCGAAGTAATTCATCCAAGGTATTATCCCAATCTTTTTTTTTTTTAAAAAAAATAGTGTAGTTATGGCGTTTAACGTGCAGCCGTAAATTTCGAACTGATATTTTGTATTATAAATATACACAGTAAAGCATACTAAGCAAAACATTATACAGGATGGTCCCGAAATCATGGTACAACCTTTAAGGTTAGATACAGAACATTGCAACAATCATTTATTGCACAGGAATGCATGGGCCTAAGTGAAGTGGTGCGGTTTAAACAGGGGAATAAAAGAAAAGACAAATGGAGTTATCGCTGCGGAGAGGAGGCAGTAGATGTCTAGCCACCTTTCAAAATGATGCCTCTCTGTACAGGAATACGCCATTCGCAATTTTGTTGACGTCTACGAAGGGAACCTTTACGTATGGCGAAAGGCCGACATGCATTTCATGTACGGCGACGTCAGTAAATGGCAACGTCAGACCTGCACTACGAATGAACCAAGCTGTTTCCTGATCGTCAAATACTAGATCACAGAATTTTTCAGCTGTTACATCGTCAAGTTTGTCGTAATTTTAAAAAAATGTTTAAAGAGGAAAGAGAGGGTTTATCAGAAACCCAAATACATCAAAAGTTATTTGTGCGAGTCCCCAAGACCAGCAGGGAAATAGTCCATGTTACTGAAGATTCAAAGAAACTGTAGTATTGTCTCCGCAAAGAATCAAATGATAGGAAAAGGCTTCCCTAACGCATTCTATTTCCAATGAAATAGGTTAAAATGTAATATGTTCGCTGAAAAAGCAAATCAAATCACTCCTAACATCAACGGAACCTTGCAAATCAACACCGTGGTACCCATTCATAAAAATGTACTAGAATTTCTCCTTATAAGTGAAAGAGTTACTATTCTCCTCGATAATGTATATGTAATTGACACAAGATCAAGAATAATAACGCATGCTACGCTTACCTGGATTCTTAGTTGAACTCTTTCAAAATTCTGTGAATTGGTATTATATAAACAACAACATTCTTAAGACTGTAGTCCCAAATAGATCTAATATATGCGATATATATTTTTTGGAGAGTAACAGAGTCAACTGCAGAAATGTACATATCTTATAATGTTGAATTATATTTTCTGCTATAGATTTTTCTAGTTGTCTTATAGGATTCTTGAAAAATCCCCCCAAAAAACCCAAGTATTTTGAATACTTTTTCATAGTAGGAGGCTGATCATTTATGAATATAGGTAGGTAATTATCCAATTTCCAGCATATGATAGACTACACTGCTGGCCACCGTAAAGGCAACACCCTGAAGGAAGCATGCAAAAAACATGAAATTTACAACATGCATTAGCGGAGGTGAGATATGCAAATGATAAAAATTTCAGCGCAGACACACATCACTTACGCCTGTGGAGCCACCTCAAAGTGCTGTTTAAGGCTTGGAGATTTCAACGATTTCAAGTTCGGCAATTGTGTTTTCCTTGTGGTTTTTTCAAAAAACGATCAGTTATGTCTCGTAGAAAACAGCGATCAGCTTTTGATCATGTATCCGAGTTCGACAGAGGAATGATAGTGGCCTACCGAGATAGTGGATTATATTTCAAGGAAATTGGTAGTCGTGTTGGACGAAACCAATCAACTGTATTCCGGATATGTGACCGTTGGATGCAAGAGAGTACGACGGACTGATGTGGTCGATCGCATTCACCTCACTGCACCACTTCACGTGAGGAGAGGCAAATTGTGCGCATGGCAGTGATGGATCTCTAGGTCACATCACGAACCATAGCACAGCACATTGATTCTGTAACGCACCATTCAGTGTCTGCGCGTACCATTCAACGCCGTTTACAGCAGAGTGGTCTGTCCACAAGACGTCCATTTCTTGGTCTACCCTTGACGCAGTACCTCAGACGTCTCCTCTGCCAATGGTGCGATGAAAGAATGATGTGGGCGGCATAATGGAATGAAGTTGTCTTTACTGACGAGTCATGCAACTGTCTGCAACACTACGATGGTTGGATTCAAGTCTGGAGACACCGTGGAGAGAGGATGCTGAATAGCTGCGTTATGCACCGCCACACTGGTCATGCACCGGATATTATGGTATGGGGCGGTATTGAATATCACTCTCGCACTCCTCTAGTACGCATTGCCGGTACTTTAAACAGCAAGCGCTACATCTCCAAGGTGTTGGCGCCAGTTGTCCTTCCTTACCTTCAGGGCTTGGCCACAGCCATATTTCAACAGGATAATGCACGACCACACGGGGCACTCATTGTCCAAATGTTCTTCGTCAATCAACAGATTGAATTGCTTCCCTGGCTGGCTCGCTCTCCGGATCTTTCATTGATAGAAAACATGTGTTCCATATTTGCTCAATGATTGACCCAGATTACACTCCCAGCTGCCACACCACATCAACTTTGGCAACGTGTGGAAGCTTCTTTGTCTGCGTACCCAAGACAGTCTCTTGATCAATGCCGAGGCGTGTGGCGTGATCTCACATGTGCTATCTTATGATTCTGTACACTTCAGATTATATTTTCATTTATTGTCACTTTTTTTTTTTTTTTTTTTTTTTTTTTTTTTGTGCTTTTTTTATATTTGACTTGTGTGGTTAATTTTTGCTTTTTCTTTTTTTAGTATAAATTACTTAATGTGGTAGATAGGAGAAGTTCTGCATATGGATGCATATTCAAATATAATAATACTAGAACAAAAAAAATATAAAAAATAAATAAGAAAAAATGTTTTGAAAAATAAACTTTAAAGAAGTTCTGTGATGCATTTCCCATTTTTGTCAATAACTGAAAAAAAAGAAGGGATGTAGTAAGGTTTACAATGACAAACAGTTAAAGCTGTGTTCACATGCTGATTCATAGAGATCTTAGAAAGAAAAGAGAAAAATGAACTTTTACATATCCTGCTTCCAAAAAAATGTCAGGTCATGTAATTGAATTTTATGGAATTTGACAGATCATACAGTGCTTAGAAAGCAGCTAAGCAAAGAAAGAACTATTTAGTTGGGTTTTGAACCTATGTTGTTCTTTAAGATTATATTTCCTTTCGACTAAAAAAATTGGTCACTGGTCCTATAAAAGTTAGTAGTAATTTCCATTCTCTCAAAAAAATGGTTGAATCCGAGAGGACAACAGAATTATCCACAGTCAACCGAATTCCAAGAAATTACCATCTCTACGCTAGACTGTAACAAAGCTCCAATAGGATTCAGAAAAATCCTTAACATCATTTTAAATCTCGAGCAACAGAGATTTATTAAACCTAAGTCAACAAAGAAAGTCAAGATAAACTTAATTGACAAAATTATTTCTTGTTAAGTTACTCAGTAAAACTTCATTCGAGACTAAAAACTAAAATGTATCCTTGAGGTTCAGCTCAATTTTGTTTGCAGCATTTATCATCGTTTTATTCAATGGAGACAGGTAGCCAAATCCTAAGGATCCTTTCTTTGGAGACTTTGGACACCTTATACCCTGAGGACAAATGGCTATACTTTTTCAAGGATGGTTCTAAGTTGACAGATAAGAGTAATGCAGGTTCTGGAGTTTGCAGCAACCTATTCTCCTTCTATACACCAATAGAAACTCTCAGTGTGGCTTTCGATGCCGAAATTGCATCTATACGCATTACTCTATCTCAACTTCTTTGCCACACAGATCGTGTTCCAAAAGTAGTTATTTATTTGCTTCATCCGAGCAATAACTTCATCGACGCACTTTTATCAGTAGATATTCTGAAATGTCAACTGTTAATTAGCGATTTACTTCAATGCCATACAGACTTTGCCATGCAGCGGATTCCAATCGCACTGTGGCATTGATGAGAATGAAAATATCGATTGTTTGACAAAGGGGGCAAAATCTTTTAGACCTCTAACAATACAATTCCTTTTAATAGTGCCAAAATAATCATAAATAAGTACTACATAGAACACACACTTCTGGACGATATTCAACGAAAAGAATAATCAAAAAGTGTGGTTTAGCAAACTCCCCCACCTTTCAAAATGGCCACGAGATAGAACTGTGGCCGATTTTTCAAATCTCCACTGGCCACGACTACTTATCCAAGCATTTAAGCAGATAGGCATTGCCCAGAGTCCCCTTTGTAAACTGTGAGACTCTAAGGAAGAAATAGACGCCATTCATTTGGCACGCCACCTTGCATTCAGCTCCGGATCCATATGGAGTAGATATTGGGAGGCGAGACACAAAATGTACCATTACCACTATACTGTGTACTTGCATTTCGTTTCTTAGTTTTTTTGTTGTTGTTTCATGTTTTTTGTCAATATTTTTACAATATTATTGCTGTTTTTTGTCAATATTTTTACAATATTATTGTTGTTTTTTGTCAATATTTTTCATTTTGTTTGCACTTTTCTTGTAATCCGCCATTGTGGAAATAAAAAAAATAATAACCCGGGTACGTAAGAACAGAATTTAGTATCCCATTGGAATGTTGCGTTGAACAAAAGGGAAGAAACTGAACTTATTGCATTCACTTTTATTAAATATTTTATTATTATTGATAACATACTGCCGTATGCATAATAATGCCTTATTTCTAACTGTCAGGCACAAAAAAAACCTGTATAAAAAGTTATGACTTAATTTCCAAGAATATAAAAAGATATCTCAAGAATTAAATATATATTGTACAAAGATCAAAGTGAAGTGTACTTACAAAACTTTAAAACAGAGCAAAAAATTAAGAAATTGAACAATGAGGACCATTTTAATTATAATCACAAAAGATTGATAAGAAAGACCTTATCTCAAGATAAGGAAATTATAATTTCAAACTTCTCGTGAAAACAAAGCCTGAGCGTTTCTTAGGGATAAAAAGAATTACTGAGCTTTTTTTAAAAAATGTAATTAGAGTGTTCGAAGTATATTGTAAGTAGACAAACAAGATGTTGTGCAAGGAATTTTATTACATGTAAAGATAGTAATAAAACAAATTATAGTGATGAGTAAGAGAAGAAAGATAGTATATATAAATACTTGTATTGAAGATTTCAGTTTTTCAATGAGACTTAAATGGTGTTTTCTCTGTTCGATTCCTCATTAATTTTATTTCATCAATTTAAAAAAAGTGTTTTAGAATACTTGCACACTGGGGATTAAAAATGTTGTAGCAATCATTTTCTTTTTATTCTAAATTTTCAAAGATCATTTTCTCGAAGTGAATAGCAACGCAGCAATGTTCGGACCGTAAAGGCAACATTATCTATCTCTGTCTGTCTTTCTCTCTATTGAGTCATTCATGCATTTCGACGATAAATTATGCCGTTGCTTCTCACCCCTATTAAGTAATCCATTCATCTACACCAATGCGAGAACCTAAAGGGGCTCACACTCCTAAATGTGAGAGAAAGCAACGCGTTTAACTAAGGCATCTGGACAAAATTGCTCAAGTTTTGTACTAGATTATAACTGATAACAATTCGGCAAAATTATCCCGAAGGTTGGAGCTATATTAGCGCATCTCCGATTGCCCTTTAGAGTAATTGCATTCGAATAATAGTTGCGAAATTGGTGATCATTACATGAAAATGAGGTTTCCCATAACGATGTATCTACAAGTGGAACTACAGTGAGATGAGGTCTAGCATTTCCGATCTGTTGCACTGTTATTACAGTCCGTTTTAATGAATGGGATAGTGCCCGTGGATTAGTTTGGAATGGGTTTGGAAAGTTCTCGATAATTCTTAATCGATGAAGTTATATTAATGAATATGATTATCAGTTTTAGATTACAGAGGAAGACCTTCAGTTTTAGCTCTGAATATATTATGAGTTTTATAGAATAAATACTAAAAATTTGATATGCATATTTTTTGCCATAAAAAGGAAACATAAAAGGAAAGGAAGGTCTCATAATTTTGTATAGAATGAGAAGAAATCAAAGGATAATTTAACCTCACAATCAAATTATTCAATTTTTAGTGCTGAATAGTTAATATATATTAAATATGTATGCATTAAAAAACATGATCTGTATGAAAGGACCTTAACATTGAAATGCCGCCAACCATTATCACCAAACCAGCAAATTTCTCCAAGTGTTTTGCGCCAATCTTCAGGATCGACAATTCCATACATGTACCTAAACATTTATTTTAGAATTCTACTCTAAATACATAGCGAGATGCTATTCAGTGCTATTAAAATATCAGAATGAAAATTTCCTTTTCTATTTTTATTCCATCACTTTTATGAAACAAAGAAAAATATTTTAAAATATTTTAACTTGTAGTGAATTCATAAAATAGTTTTTGAGTTTGTGTTCAGATGGAGCACGCGAAGAAATTACGTTATCAATGACCGCGTTGAATATAAAAATTATAAAATAAATCTTTCTCTGCGCAGCCGTACTTCCCGCTCCCTTTCCTAGCACATGAGCGGAACTATACGTTGCAAAAATAAATACAATAAATTAAACAGCGTGCATCGAAATTTAAGAAACAGACTTATAATTGAATTAAAGAGCACATCATCTACCCTAAAAATTCCCTTCGTTAAGTATAAAAGTATATGTACAATAGTCCAAATTTTAACATCTGGTGAATTAAACTTTTGCTTTAACGTTTCAATATGCATACTACAGTATAATTTCTTAAAATAAAAACTATTTTAACAATATTACTTAATTAAAATTAAAATATTGAATAAAGATATATCATCTAGTAAAGTAATATTTAACCGAATTTCTTTGATACATAACAAATACATTAAAAACCGGAATCATTTGAGGAATAATTATTTTTAAAAAAAAAACCCTGTATTTCCTTCAAGATCTTACAAGATCATTTTAAAGCGATGACAAGGCAGAATTTAAAAACCCTTCCTAACTCAAGCTACACTTGTTAGAACCTAACGAAGTCTTCAGCAAGATTTTAAGGGGAGAAAGAGTGAATAATTTATACCCAGGAAATCCAGCATTTTCGCCATAAATTTCTTTAAAATGTTAAATAAGATTCCAGCAGCAGCTTCTCAATCTATTCCCATCTTACTCAGAGTGCAGGAAGTTATCTCGTATAATGATCTAAAGATGAACGGAGAATGGCAGCTCCCAGAATAACAAAACCTATCTCGAAAACTTTCATCAATTTTCCTTCGCTGGCACTGGAATGGCATATGCATTCTAAATGCCACCTTTATAGATGACTTGGCTTAAGCCGCTCGTATAACTCATGCTAAACATATTTAATCATCTTAGCTCGAAATGGGAAGGGAAAATTTTTAGAGCAGGAAAATGCCTTTTGTTCTATCATAGCTTTGCAAATATTTTCATCTGAATTGATTTTTCACTCAGATAGATGCTCACTTTTTAGAAGGAAATAGCTCACGATCTTGCTATTGTAGAGAGAAAAGTTTCAAAGAAAGAAGGGAAAATTATATTATACTTTCCATAAAAACTATTTTTTCAGACAAATATTCGCTATTATTAATAAAATCGAATTATCATTTAGTAAATTTGAGTTTTTGAAATAGCTTTTAGGAGCATGATCAATAGTCCTCATGTTGTGTTTGAGTGAAATATTGATAAACGATATATCAAGCAATATTATTTCACTGGCTGGTGCATTTAGGATATTTTGAGCCTCGAAATTGTAGCTCTAGCAAAGCGATTGTTGCTATACTAACAAGAGCAGTCTTTTTTATGTAATAAATAAATAAACAAATAAAATAAGTTCCCGCTAATTTGCGTATTTTTATGTTTTTTTTTTTTAAATTGCTCAAGAGTATTGAGATTTCATGAGTTCTTCTTTGAATTATAAATTATAACTTAAATAGTACAATTATAAAACTGAAAAGAACTTCATGTCGATTAAAATTTAAAAACCGTAAATATATTAATTATACATCGAATTAATCTTCGAACTATTAATACATCCAATGCAATGTATGTTTCTCAGTCAATGTTGCTCAAAGACAAAGCTATTGAAATCATGAATGGTAAGATATTTATTTCAATTTTTTTGCAAAATTAAGCATATGTAAAAGATATAGGAGTATATTTGTATCATGAATATAAGTGTTTTCTTTTTAACGAAATTAAAATTCTGAAATACTATAATAGAATTGTTAACTTGAATGAATTTTGGATGTACAAGAATCTTTTCCTTTACACTTGAGCAATTCAATCATACTTCAAGTTCAGCTTTGTACTTTGACTTGTATGTATATATCAATAAGCAATAATGACTTAATAGCCAGTAGGGATTATATTTATACTAAAATCGTTCATTTTAAAAGCTGTCTATAAGGAAAAAAGTAAAAGTGAATATTTTTTAAAACAAAATGATGATCTTATAGTTGCGGCAGTTTATTATTTTTGTCTCTAGCTCAAACACTAATATTCTGGAGTGCCATCCCCTCAGGGGGCTCACCTTCTTTAGGTGAGTATGGGTGTCACAATCCCGAGGTACCCTAGTGATCTTTTCCTTTTCCCAAGGGGTTTACTGTCTTTGGTAAACACGGGCCTCACAAACCCGGGGTACCCTAGTGATCCTTCTCTATTTTCGACCCTTCAACTTGTCATTTAATTCATTCTTTCATTCATTTCCCGTCTAGACTACAGACCAACTTTTTTCGAAATGTACATGTATACAAGTATTCATTTTATTTCTATTGGATAAATCCTTATTCGTTATTAATAACGTGTTTTTGTATTCATTTTGATTGAGTTTAATTAATTTAATGTAATTCTCAATTTATTCGACTTTTAATTTGAATAATCGTATTACTTATTTTTTGACTAACACTCTTGGTTATCCGACCCGCATGTTTGCCGTGTGCGGCGTCCCGTAAGGAGGAAAATGGTGTCCTGGGAATATCTTTGCGTTCCCTTTGGCCCACGCTTCGCTGTAGACGGGTGGCAGGAGTGAGCCCGCTCCTGTCAATCGGCTGGTGATACCTCTCTTCGGTGTCCCCGGAGAGACATTGCTGTAGGGTTAGTGCTGCAGATAAGGTGTGGCGGGTTTACCCGATGGATCCTCGCCCTGATGCTGTAGCACTATATTCTGGTTGTACTCCAGGTAAGCGCCGTGCCTGACTAATGTCAGTTGACCGGCACACTGCCTCCCTTGTTGGACTCCGTGATGGGTGGAGGCACTCCAGAATGAAGTTTGTTACGCATTTATGGATCCGCATATGCTGTGCCCGGGTAATGGCCTTGAATTACTCAATATCAACGTTGACAATATTGCTTCACATTCTCTGTTTTTAATTTTATTTTTATCCAGTAACGAAATGTCGCGGAAGTCCCCCTTTGCAATACAAAAAGCTCTTAAAGGAATAGGTGGAGACCCGAAATCCGTCAAGAAATTACGTTCTGGCGACTTATTGATAGAAACTGTATATGCTGTTCAATCAAAATCTTTCTTGTTGGCTAAAACATTTATAGACTCTTCTTTAACTGTTATTCCCCACAAATCATTGAACTCTTGTCGAGGTGTTATATCTGAGCCCGACCTTTTGTGCGCTTCAGAAGCAGAAATTCTGGAAGAACTTTCTGACCAGGGTGCTGCCCAAGTCAGAAGAACTACAATAAAAAAAAAGACTCGATACATTTGCCTACTAAGTATATAATTTTGACCTTCAATAGTCCGAAATTGCCCACTACTATTAAAGCCGGATATTTAAAATGCAAAATACGGCCATATATTCCGAATCTTCTGTGCTGCTTCAAGTGTCAGAGGTTCGGGCATTCTCAAACTTCCTGCCGCGGTCAACTGACGTGCTCTAGGTGTGCATCTGTTGGACATTCATCCACAGATTGCAATCTAGAGCCAAAGTGTATTAATTGTTCTCAGCCCCATCACATCTGAATCTAAATTATGCCCAAAATGGAAATTATAAAAACAGATCCAAGAAATTAAAACTAATAAAAACATATCCTATATAGAAGCACGTAAATTATTAGTTCCTCCGTTAACCCCAACATATACTCAGGCTGCTAAACATTCAACTATATCTACAACCACCCAAACAGATCCAAGCATCACAAATATCATCTGTCCACCTTTGCAGTGTCTACAACCTATTTCTTCTGCCAATCACATTCCAAGCATGTCCACAATTTCTGTAGTCTCCACATCATCCTCATAAACTCAAACTGGTCAAATTCCTTTCGCATCTCCAATAAAACCAGACAACGCAAGTAAATCTCGGTTACCTATGCTCATTTCTATTACTACCCTTAGCAATAGTTTAAATACCTCTGTTTCATCTTTAACATCTGAAATACAGCCTACTGCCCCTGTACTTAACACTACCACAACCAAAAGCAGCACTTCTGCTGTAACTAAAGCGGCAAGTAATTTAAAACAAAGTAGGAAAAACAGGAGGAAGCTCACATCAGAACCAAAGTCCGACCTTGAAATAACCATGACACCACATAAGCCAAAAAAAGTAACATTCATTAAACCTCGGAAGATGAGGAAATGATTCTTTATGATGTGGATATATAATGAATCTCTGATGGAATGGAATATGAAGTCTGGATTCAAGCAATGCATGACGCTGACAAGGAATAGGAAAAAATAATTTAACTAAATCTTTTAAATTTGTCTGTATATATCGTGTACAAATTAAAAGTCTTGTTTTATATTATCTTGGATGTTTTTTTTTTAATTTACTTCTTAGCTCTTTCATAGTGTAAGAATTTTAAATGGATTTTTAAAACAGTTTTCATGAATTTTAGCTTATATATACCTTATGCATGTCATTATTATACAGTATTTTAAAATTTTAACTGTGTTTTTAAACATTTAAATTATTTAAAACAAATGTTTGGTGCAGTATAGCCGAAATCGGTTCTTGCGCCAATAAACCCCAAAATCACTCACTCACTCACTCTGGAGTGTCATATTAACTAATAAAATCAAAGAAACCTATTGAACATTAAAAAAGAATTATATAAAATTATAATATTTTATTGAAATATGCTTTTCTGTATCTGTATTAAATCAATTTCTCTCTCTCTCTCTCATTCATGCATTTTTTTACATTAAGAGAGTTTCTCCTTTTTACTTCAAAATTAGATTTTTACAAAAATAAATTATAATTCAGATTTTTATCACAATAGATACCAGGATAAATATTTATGTAATAAATGTAATGAGCTTAAATAGTGGCTTATATTCATTACGTGGTAAAATTGAATACATTTGTGTATATATCTATATTAAAATTACTGGAAAAATGCCATTGTCATAGTTGGTGTTTTTGTGAAACATACTAAATTTCTTTAATAGATAAATCAAGGCTTCTAAGTTTTACTATTAAAAAGCCAGCTCAAGATTTGCCATTATGGATTTCTTGGAACAAATAATATTTTATGCAAAATATGTAATAAATACAAATAGTATTTAGGCATTGACAAGTAATATTTCGTAGGACAAAGTAATATACTTATTCCACTTCTTGAATTCAGCATATTCAACACGATTTATCGCATATGGCGGATCTGCTACTGAGTCGCCTAATTCACCAGACCTGAATCCAATAGACTTTTTCTTCGAGAGGTTGGGGCAGTATATAAAACTTTAAGTGAATTAGATATTTGAGAACTTGGAAAAATATCTTGTAGCAAGCATTGTTGTTGGTACGAACAAAATTAGCAGAACAAAGAGAATTTTCGACATGAGGCGCCAGTTATTCATTCACAGATGCGAATTCTGCAAAAAATCTTGACATTTTAGAATGTCCAATAGATGGCACTGGCTGTTTTTCATATATTTGTATATAAGAAGAGGAAGAGAGTTTTGTGTTAGTTTAGTGTGTGAAGTTCTGCTTATGTTAATAATAATTATTTTTGTACTGCCCAGGTAAGTGGTATCTCTCTTGCTTACAGATTCGAGTGAGTGGGGGTGTACCTATATATTGGAACCTGCACCAGTGTCGAGTAGACACGTTAATAGTTCTGGGTGTTGGGGATGAGTTTTGAGGTCAGGGATATAACTCGAGATTAGTGCCCCAACAACCCGCTACCACCAGTTTAAGCACTTGCCTGAGTTTTTATTTTGGTATTACTTCGTTTATGGTATCGTTCATTAGCTTACCCATCACCGTTGTAAATCCATGGTAATATAATGGCTCGTCTGGATCGATACTACCATCCTTCTCATTTTGTAAAAAAAATATCCTGTACACGAGATTTACACAGTGAATTTGCTTTTGTTTGGCAGGTTGCTTTCACTAAATCCATATTGTGTTATTATTTAAAAAAAAAAATTTATATTATTTCTTGTGTTATACTTCGAAAAGCAAATAAAGATATCAGAACTTCTTATTGCACTTATATTTTGAAATATATAGTGGATTTAATTTTTGCTCAGAAGCTATGCTTACAATGTCCCAATAGATCCGTTTGAATGAACGTAAGATAGAATCAATCCTTTGAAATTTTGATTTGGAATGCTGCGCGTGAATGCTATTAAAAGCCAATCGACACAGCGTTTTATGTCTGCCATTTAAATAATACATTCAGTACCTAACTTAAGATCCTAAAAAGAAATGTCTTAGCTAAAATAGGAAAGTTTGCGCCCAATATTCATTTCTCAGTGGACTGGATGAGTCATAATGTTCCAAAACTGCTATTTATACACCAAAGTCAACAGATTAAAATACAAAATGAACATCCTTAGGATTTGTTTTAGCATAAAATTCACAACTGTTTTGCCATTTCAAAAGAAATGTCTAATATGTATGAGCTTAGAACAAACAAAATATATCATCATAATAAAAAATTCGATACAGACAAGCTACCTGAAGTATAGAAAATGAAAACAAAAATATTTATATATATCTAAAAACAGAAAAATATTTTCAACAGTTTTTTTATCGCAAACATCATCACCTATCTTAAACTCAGTTTTTCTTTTCATTGCGTTTATCATTGCATTTTATAGGGTTTTATATATATCGAACAGAACTATTCCTCTTGTTTGAGACATGAGAATGTCAGAATCCTGTCAAACTTAAAGAATTCTAGAGCTTTAATAAAGCCGTAAGAATCCCTACTGGATTTTCTTAAAATACTTTAAATCTATATTTGTCAAATACATCTAAAATCTATCAACATAGAGTACCATCATCGAGAGAGCAATAAGTAAATATAGGAAGATTTATAATACTTTTAAAAATGAGATAAATGAATGCACTATTAAATCAAAGCCATATAACTAATCTGAGGCTTTGGAATCATAGCTTATTTTAATGCTTATATTCCCACGAAACAAAGAAGATAGAACTTCTCAAATTTTAAATACTTTCATTATTACTGGAAATCATTTCGTTGATGTATTTTTATTAAAGTTTCAACATTATATATTCAGAAATGAATCATATTTTAATAAATTAACCTCCCCCAGATATACATTTCACGCACAAAATTTATATATATATATATATATATATATATATAAATTTTGTGCGTAAAATTTTTATATTTAACTCTATTATTTTTATTTTTTCAAATATCACTTCTAAAATCTATTGCCTGGTTAACTGGCAATTTCATTTTTTTCAGTTTCAATTTAATGTTTATTCATCTCTGTCTTGTAGAGAAATTTTTTGACTACATTTTTTTATATATAATTACAATAACAGCTTGTGTATATGGGGTATTTTACAGAACTTATTCACTAACATCTTATTTAAGATTACTATAATATTTTAATTTTTGATTATCTATTAAATAAAATAATTAAGATAAGTATTAAGAGTGTGAAAATATTTTGTCGCACAGGGAGAAATTATAAATGTGGGATTTTTTTATAGTGTATCATACATTGGACGCATGACTTTTTTCTGGGGGAATGTAATTCTTAAATATAAAAATTATATTGATCAATTTATTATTTGACAAAGGAAAACTATTCCAGTTTAAGTAATCGATACATACACGATTCTTCAGTA
Source organism: Trichonephila clavata (assembly GCA_019973975.1). Lineage (NCBI taxonomy): Eukaryota > Metazoa > Arthropoda > Arachnida > Araneae > Nephilidae > Trichonephila > Trichonephila clavata. The sequence goes on from BMAO01025462.1 coordinate 260,069, forward strand.
AAACTATATGAAATGAAATTAACTCAAAATGTGATTTACCTCTTTCTTAACAAACATTTTTTTTTTTTTTAAATTGGAGATTTTTCTTGTAGTTCCACGAAAATATTTTTGCAGTTCTTTCTTTATGTATGATTTCCGAATTCTCGTTTTCATATTATCCATAATTGTTCCTACGTATAATCAAAGTTACCTTAAAAGAATTATAGATACAAATGAAAATGTAAATACTTTTTCATAGCATTTAATTATACTAGTTGCTAACCACCTACTTCACTGGGTATTCCATGATTGTATGACTGTGCACTGTTTTAAGTAATAATTAAAACTTAGCATTATGAATTCGATTGTGTTCAAAAACATTTGTATAACCCAGAGTTTTTGTTTAACTGTGGGGCACGCCCTCCTAGGGGGGCGTGATAACCCTACAAAGGGGGCGCAAGTATATCGAAAAATAAAAAATTATTTTTAAAAAATATTAATTTTCTGAAAGGAAGCAAAGCAAAAAACATTCTAACATAATAAATAACAAAATACACATTTACCCCATTTATATATACATATAAATTTATCAGTACTGTACAATGTATTTGATAAGAAATTTATCAATACTAAACGGAAGAGAACGTTTATTAGTTAACACCGACTCCCATGGGATTGTCATATATAAAAATTATATTCAAAATTTAATATTTATCTTGATAATTTCTGTGGTTATGGTGTTAACTGTGCATCATGATTAAATATATTACCTATATTATTAAAAGAAAGAGTTTGTGTGTGTGTTTCAGCTGTTCCGGCGAATTTAAGCAATACAGAAGTATGAAACTTGGCATGTAGAAGCTACAGGTTGTTATGCTATTAACCTCGAAGAGTATTTTTCGAAATTCGCTTTAGATTTTTTTTTAAATTCAATTTTTAAGCGATTGTTCAGCTAAATCTGTACTAATCAGAGAAAAGTTTATGTGTTTCAGCTGTTCCGGCCAAATTCAGGAACTCAGAAATTTGAAACTTGGCATGTAGAAGCTATAGGTCGCTATGCTATTAACCTCAAACAGTGTTTTTCGAAATTCACTTTAGAATTTTTTAAAATTCAATTTGTATGCGATTTTTCAGTTAAATGGAGATATGACGTCATCAGCCATGCCAAGTCATAACTTTGCGAAAACTAATGTTTCGAGCTGTTTTGGGGGGAAATTTCAACACATTTTATAGTAAATATACTTATTTATGGTTGTATTTATTTGTTTTTTTAACTCTTAGTGGAGGAATTATAGTTGTTTTTCGAAAAAACTCATCCTAAGAAAATGTTTTTTCTAAATTTTATTTTTCCAATTGGCAACACTATTTGATAACAGTAGATAACAGTTGGAAAATGCATTGGTTTTCCAGTTAAGCCTATTATGTATTTTTTCAATAACTAAATTCGTTTAATATACACTTTTGTTTTGCTTATATTTTGAATGATTATTCCGAACCATTTATGGGTTTAGATTTAAATTTTTTTTTTCAGCTTAAAAATTTCTGATTTGCGTGTAGTCAATTGTAATTTCTGTTTTGGTTTAAGGCAGCGTCACATTTATTATTCTTTTTTCATTTTGACCTTTACATGTATTCATTTGATTATTCTGTATTGTTTCTGGTTTTAGATTAAACTGTGTCATTTATCTTCCAGAATTTCTGATTTTTTTTGTGGTCAGAGGTTTCATGTTATAGTTTTTTTTTACAGTAATTCTAAATTGAATTGGTTTAATATGCATTTTTATGGTTTTCAGTTGTTAATGTTGATTGTTGTGTTTACTATTTTAGGTTAAGTGCCACGTTTGTTTTATGAACTACCATTAGAGGTAATTATTTTCAATTGTTAATGTTGATTAATACGTTGTTCTAAACAATGACCCAAGTATACGAGCTGTTGAATTTTAGGTATGATACATCCCCTTGCCAAGTTGTCCCAAATGATGGTGATGGCTTCTGTCTCTTCAGTTCAATTTCTTATTTGTTGTGTGCAATCCAGTATTATTGTTCGACGGCTGTTCATTTATTATGAACAACTGGAATAGATTTAAGGTATTTACACTTGATCATGAATTGAACAACTACTCATCTGGCGAAGCGTATAAAACTGCCATGTTGAACCCTAGGACTTACTGCTCCACTTCTGAGTTACAGGCTGTCTGAACTCTGTTCATACGGTTTCCAGATATTTCTCTTTGCTGTATTTTGGTGAGAATTTTCAAACTGTTAAAAAAATGAGGTTCAGTGGCAAAAACTTGGATACCTATGTGTTTGATTCTTTTTATACTGAATCGAAATTTTTGAAAGCAACACTTAAGTCATCAGAAATTCTTAAGCTGGGAAAAAATGACTATATAAAATCTAAAACCAGAAACAGTACAGAAGAATCAAATGTATACATATAAAGGTCAAATGAAAATAGAATAATAAACCTGACACAGCCTTAAATCAAAATAGTATTACAATTGACTACATACAAAATAAATCAAATTTTTAAGTTGAAAAGAAATGACAGAATAAATCTAAACCCAGAAAAGGTTCGGAATAATCATACCAAAATTAAGGTAAAACAATGTATATTAAACTAATTTAGTTATTGAAAATATATATACATGTTTAGCTGGAAGACCGATGCATCTTTCTATCAGAATACAGTCTTAACCGTTTGGGTCTTAAGCAGTAATAACAAAGATCCTTGAGTGTTTTTATATTAAACAAGATATCAATCATTGGCATGGCCAAGTAATTTTAGCGCGTTTTCACATGTTGTATTTTACAATAATGCAACTAATGAACTTTTTACTAACAGAAAGTAGTACTATGCTTAAAAAAAATTTAATTTAAATATGATTCGGCTCATCTAGGGCACAAATGCTGAAAAACCAAGGTCAATCGGTTGCTTATTGGCTGAGAAAAAGGTACGACAAAATATGGAATGAAGACGAAATTTGCGTGCTAATAGCGCTTTTTTTTACACTATGTGAAAAATGCGCTAAAAAAAATTAGTCAGATTTTGTTGGATATAGCGTGATTTTCTTAGCGCCAATTTGGCTGTGGTGATGCTAATACGTAAGAATACAAAGGCTAATACAAATTTTTATTTATATATGAGGTTTCTTTTTGTCAAACTGAAATTAGTGATACTATCAATATACAGTTGTACTATGGAGTGTTTAAAAATGTCTATGTCAAAATATGTAGCACTTATAAGGTTGTAGCTTGAAACTAATCATCACCTGAATATCAGTCACCGCAGTGGCTCTTTTTTCACCAAAATTTGATTTTTTTCCATATAAGACACATAAGAATCTGTTACTTTGATATTGTGGTGCAAATTTTGCTGTGAAACGCCAATACATAAGTACCCTTTTCCTTATTGGCAGATTCCATATTTTTCCATTGTAACAAAAAAGTAGACAAATGCACGTGAAGAAAATAACACTCAATTCAAACTAATTGAGATCAACAGATTGTCAATATTGTGATTTTAAGTTAGAATTTCTATTCACGTATAAGTTTTGCTTTGGTAGTTTCATCAAATCTTAATTTATTTATCTTTTGGTTTGATATATTATAATTTCTATACTTATGTAAGGTTAATTTTATATTTATTGTTTCTTTTATTTCAATTTTAAATATTTAAGATTTCTGTTATGTGTTTTTTTGTTGTTCAAAACTGTTTATGGCAATTTTATCAAAATAAGGCTTACTTTCTGTTTAGATAACGTTTTAATTTAAATGATGTTATAATTCCTATTTCAGTGTCACAGTTTATTTTTCTGAACTATCCTTTTCTTGCATATCATTGTTGGTACAGTGATATGTGATACAAAGGCTCAAAAGTCTATTTTTCAGCCGAACAATAATGCGAGACATTTGTAAACAGAATCATAGATCATGATTACCTATTCATGACACAAATATCAAAGGTCTTTTTGTTTTGTTTTTACAATTAATGAAACTACACCTTCACTTCTTACCAGAATTTTTTTGTCATGTCCATTTGTTCACAAAAAAAAAAAAAAAAAAACATATGTTAGAAAATTATGGATGAACACGGAACTATGGATGTGATTAAATGCTCAAAGTAATTTCCTTCTGACAATCATTCTCCATGCTGATTGTATATATACACAGGCATTGTATACATTTTTAACATAATATACATGTTTTACATATCTATCCAATTTCTGTCATTGGAAGATAAATATTCATCCTTCCTAATAATAATTCTTTTCATCGGCATATTTAGTATTTGTTCAATGTTGAAAATATTGCTCAAATTTTGTACAACGGAAAGAAAATGACATTGAATTCAAACTAATTGCTATTATCATGTTGGTAATATCATGAGTATGCTTCCTATTTATGAGAAACCAGAATGTACCATTTTTTTTTAGTACGCTGTTTTTGCCTTTTGGTCCCTATGACCGAAAAGAACTCATTTTGTTTTAAATGAAAAAAAAGCATAATTTTTTTTAACAAAAACTATTGCTGGAACTATGATAAGTGACCTTGAATCATATTTTCTTTTGAATTCCATTTGACGCAGATTTTTTCGTCATGACTTAACTTTTCTTCTGGCAATCTTGCAATCAGAAAACTGTTTCATTTGTGATCGTAAAAATTTTGCACAGAAAAAAGATGCACCTTGAAAGATTTTCTCATATTTCCCTCTGGATTTCTTTAAAATTCAGATTGAAATGATTTTATGTCTCATGTGCTATCATGGTTTAACGTTTTCTTATTATCTGTTACTCACATAGTTTCTGGAGATTCATATGCATATTTTATTTTATACTGTCCATATAGGATATATATATATTCAATTATCATTATATATTTATCTTTATGTACTCATTCTTTGTCTTTGCAATCAAATAATAATTTTAATAGAAATGTTGCAAAAGTATGGTTCAATAATTAATTTTTAGCAACATGTTTATTATTGTTTCATTCTACTGTTGTTGTTCTGTTCGTGAAACTTTCAACGGGACCTATTTTAGTTAGAATTTGTGTGATTTTAGTTCATACTAATTAAAGGCTTTTAGTATTTAATTACATCTAGTACTGTATATTAGATGTATTTCAGAGATGTTAGATAGTATTTCTGAGGTATGGGTGCAATGCTAATTTAATTTTTTTCAGTTGAAGGCTTCAATGTTTCTTATTTATGATAGCATTTAAGTGAATCAGTTTATCATTAATTTTTTCTTTCAGTTCATCTATTGCAGGTTATTTGACCCATAGTTCCCATAGCAGAAACTCACTACTGCTATCACTTTTCTGTAATTTTATT